>JAQZBX010013581.1:21826-33392 GCA_029593785.1 Cabassous unicinctus
AGGTACTGGGGCCGGGGATTGAACCTGGAACCTAGTATGTGGGAAGCCGGCACTCAACCACTGAGCTACACCAGCTCCCCCGAATTAGTTTTTCCGTTTGTTTGCTTGTTTGTTTTTGCTTTTAGGAGGTACTGGGGATCAAACCTGGGACCTCATATGTGGGAAGTAGGCTTTCAACCACTTGAGCTACATCTGCTCCCCAGCATGCCTTCTTAATAAAAACACTTAGAAAACTAGGAACAGAAGGAAACTTCCTCATCATGATAATGGGCATATATGAAAAACCCACAGCTAACATCACACTGAATGGTTCAAGACTGAAATCTTTCCTTCTAAGATCACGAACAAGACAACAATACTCACTGTCACCACTGTTATTCAACAGTGTACTGAAAGTTCTAGCCAGAGCAATTAGGCAAGAAAAAGCAATGAAAGGTATCCGAACTGGAAAGGAAGAAAGAAAACTTTCCCTATTTGCAGATGACATGATCCTGTAAACAGAAAATCCTGAAAAATCCACAACCAAGTCCCTAGAGCTAGTAAGTGACAGGGTACAAGATCAACACTCAAAAATCAATAGTGTTTCTATACAGTATTATGTATAGTAATTAACAATCAAGAAATCACAAAGAAGACTTTTGAGCTGGATTTTGAGAAATGAATAGAAGTTTACCAAGAGGAAAGAGAATGAAAGCTATTTTATGTTCAAAGGCTTGCAGGTATGAAAGGAAGTAACGTGTTCAGTAAAAAGGTTATG
Source organism: Cabassous unicinctus (assembly GCA_029593785.1). Lineage (NCBI taxonomy): Eukaryota > Metazoa > Chordata > Mammalia > Cingulata > Chlamyphoridae > Cabassous > Cabassous unicinctus. The sequence goes on from JAQZBX010013581.1 coordinate 22,584, forward strand.
TTTGGAACCTAGCATTCATACTAAGGAGTGGTAGAAAAATATCCTGGAAATGAGATTGTTGTGAACCTCATTTGCACCCTAAGGACTTTGGGTTTAACCCATACTCTACACGGATCCACTGGAGGCATTACAGGATTGTGGCCAAGAACATAGATCTAGAGCCAGTTCACTCAGGTTTGAATCATGGTTCTACTACTTCTAGCAGTGTAGGCAATTTACTTAGCTTCTCTGTGTCTTTGTTTCCTTATTGCAAAATGAAGATAATTTCACCTTTATAGGTTGTCATGGGGATTAGATAAATTAATATGTGAAATGCACTTAAAATAGTGCCTGGCCATGTAGTGAGAACCATACAAGTATTCTATTATTATTACCAGAAGATTTCAAGCAGGTAAGTGTCAAGATCAAATTAATTCTAAAGGTTATTAGCTCTGATTTTCAAATGAAAGACTATTGCATTGCAGAGGAAACAGATGTATCCGTGTAGCATTTAACATTAATTGAATTTATTGAACACTCATCCCATACTAGGCATATTGCTAGGCATTAGTGCTTATCTAACAGTGGATACAGACAAATTGACAATTTAAAAAGTATCATGAATGTTATGAGGACGAAGTACATATATGGGAGTACTAAATTTTAAGTAGGTTGTTTATTATTCAATCAGCAAATATGTAATAAGTGTTTGTGTGCCAGGCACTGTTCGAGGCAACTGGGAATTTGGTAGTGAACAAGGGAGACAGAGTACTTGCTCTCATGAAATTTTTACTCTGGTGGAAGACATAAATGTTCAATTAAACACAAAATATTATTCAGGACTCTTACTATTCAGTGACAGAAACCCAATTCTGAATAGATTAAGAAGAAAAACATAGTATGAAAAGATAAAGGTAGTGCTGGCGTCAGCTACAATCAGTTTGAGGACGAAAGGACTCTTTTTTTTCATTGACCCTCTGCTGTTTATTTCAATTTCTACCTCTTTCTTTCCTACTACAGATAGTCTTCCCCTATGCGACAGAAGGATGAAAATTTTAAGGAAAAATATGTTTAAAATAAGGAAGAACTAGGGCTCAGATTTTTAAAATGCTTTTATTGTGAAATATGGAATACATGCAAGAGAATATATATGTATAGTTTAGAAAATAATAAATGACATTTTTATACCCACCTTCCAGAATAAGAAATAGAATGTTCCCAGGACCTTTTAGGTATCCTGAGTCTCATATATCTTTCACATTCACATACCTCACCCCCACCCTCCACTGAAGGAACCACTATCCTATAATTGCAGTTAACCACTTCCTTGCTTTTCATTATAGTTTTACCACAAATGTTAAGGATCCTTGAACAAGGTGTTATTAAATTTTCTGTGTCTTTGGACTTCATATCTAATATATTCTTCCCTTTTTCGCTCAATATATTATATTTCTGAGATTCATCCAGGCTAATACATATAGCCAGAGTTCATTATTTTTACTGTTATATGAATTGCGTGAATATATCACTTTTTAAATTATCGACATAGAGTTGTTTAGAGTTGTTTCTCTGGAAAACTTCTAAAGGGAATATATCTAATGGTGGAGTTGCTGAATCATGGGCAATGTACACATTCAACATAATTAGCTATTGATGTCGCTACCATCCAAAGGAGCTACATCAATATACATTTCTCCAAGACATGCGGAAGTGCTCAGAATGCTCCATATAATCAACATATAATATTATCAGGCTTCTACATTTTTTATTTTTAAAGAAACTTTAGATATGTAAATGTTACATTAAAAATACAAGGGATTCCCACATGCCCACCCCCTCCCCCGTCCACACTTTCCCACACCAACATCTTTCATCAGTGTGGCACATCTACCACAATTTATGAACACACATTGAAGCATTGCTACTAACCGTGGACTATGGTTTCCATTATAGTTTACACTCTGCTACATTTTTGACAATTTGATGGATGTGTAATAGTACCTCACTGTGGTTTTCATTTATATTTTCCTGTTAACAAACTTTTCTAAATTTCATTGGCCATTATCATTTCCACTTATGTGGAATGCCTGTTCAAACTTTTATCCCTTTTTCTATTAGTTTTTTGTCTTTTTATTATTGTTTTAAAAGAGTTATTCTGAATTCTAAGCCTTTGTCAGTTACATTAATTTCAATATCTTCATCCATATTGTGGCTTTTCATTTCACTCTTTTTGTGCTATATTTTGATGAACAAAAAAATATGCTTTAATTTTGAATGTAATCTCATTTCTCAGCTTTTTCCTTTGCGATTTAGTATTTCCTTCCCTACTCCTAAGTCATAAGATATTCATCTATATTGTCTCTTAGATTTTTATAATTTTGTCTTTGTAGGCCTTTAATCAATTTAGAATTGATTTTTCTCATCTTTTTATTTTGAAATGCTTCCAAACATACAGGACAGTTAGAAAAATAATACAAACCCCATAAAGAGAACTCCAACATACTCCTAGGCTCCCAGATACTCGGATCCACCAATTTTAACATTTTGCTACATTTTATGCCTGCCTTCCTTCCCTCCTTCCCTCCTTCCCTCCCTCCCTCCCTCCTTCCTTCTTTCCTTCCTTCCTCCCTCCCTCCTTCCTTCCTCCCTCTTTCTTTCCCTCTCTTTCTATTCATTTTGTGAACACTTGAGTATAGGTTCTATACATCATGCTCCTTGAACAGTTAATATCGCCATATACATTTCCTAAGAACAAGGATATTCACTTATGTACCCACCTTAAATGCAGTTGTCCAGTTCAAATAACTTAACATTAATATAAATCTTAGAGTCTATATTCCAAGTTTTTCATATGTCCCAATGATGTCCCTTTGAGCATTTTCTCCTCCCTCACTAGATCTTATCCAGGATTATGTATTGCACTTAATTATCATTGTCTCTTTAGTTGCTCTTTGTTTTTTTAAATTGTAGGAACATAGATACTGCATAAACATTCCCATCTCAATCACTCCCAAGCATACCATTTAATGGGATTAATCACATTTACAATATTGCAGTACCTCACTACCTTCCATTACTAAAACTTTCCCTTCTCCCCAAACAGAAACCCTACACTGTTTATGCATTAACTTTCTAGACCCCCTGCCTCCTTACCCTGACAACCTGTACTCTAATTTCTGTCTCTATGAGCTTGCATATTCTTTAATATTTTCTTTGTGGTTACCATGGAGTTTAAACTCAACATTCTAAGGCTATAACAATTGGTTGGCTTTGATACCATCTGTGGTTAAGTGCAACTTGGCCAGGTTATGATGTCCAGTTGTTTGGCCAATCAAGCACTGGCCTGATTGTTACTGTGAGGATATTTTGTGGATTTAAATCATCATTAAGTTGATTGCATCTACGGCTTTTTACATCTACAATCATCTGAGGAGATTGACTTCAACAATGAGAGAAGTCTCATTCAATCAGTTGAAGACCTTAAAAGGAGAACTGATGATTTCAGAAGTCAGAAGAGAGAATTTCCATCCCTACTTTAGTCAGCCAGCTTCTCCTGGGGAATTCATAGAAAACCTTCATCGGAGTTCCCTGCTTGAGGCTTGTCCTATAGAATTTGTACTTGCCCATCCCCACAGTTGTGTGACAATTTTTATAAAGATTTCATAATATTATATGTATATATATATATATATATATACACACATACACACAATTTATATATATCCTGCCAGTTCTGTTTTCCTAGAGAACCATGACTAATACACCATGTTAACGTCAATAGAATATACAAACTATGTTCTTATACCCCTCCATTCCCTCCAAGTTTATGTAGCTCTTGTCACAAATTATGTTTATATGTTGAGTCCGAAACCAATGATTTATTGTTACATTCCATGCATTTGCCTTTAGATACTGTAAGAAGTAAAAATGGGATTACAAATCAAAAATACAATAGTACTGGCACTTAAATTTACCCATGTCCATCTCCTCACTGGAGATCTTTATTTCTTCATTTGGCTTCTATCTATTGTCCTTTCCTTTCAACATGCAGGACTCTCTTTAGCATCTCTTGTAGGGTGGGCCTAGTCGTGACAAACACCCTCAACTTTTGTTTATCTGGGAATATCTTCATCTTGCCCTCATTTTTGAAGGACAGTCTTGATATAGATATGGAATTCTTTGTTGGCATTTTTTGCCTTCAGCACTTTAAATATGTCACTCCACTGCCTTCTTACCTCCATGGTTTCTGATGAGAAATCGGCATTTAATCTAATTGAGGCTTCCTTGTACATGACACATTGCTTCTCTCATGATACTTTCAGAATTCTCTCTTTATCTTCAGCATTCAACAGTTTGATTATAATATGCCCCGGCATGGGTCTATTTGGGTTTATCCTGTTTGAAGTTTGTTGAGGATCTTGTGTGTGTATATTCACGTCTTTTGTTAAATTTGGGGAAATTTCAGTCATTAGTTCTTTAAATATTCTTTCTGCCCCTTTCTTTCTCTCTTACCTTCTGGGACTCCCACAACGTATATATTGGTACACTTGATGGTGTCCCACAGGTTCCTCAGGCTCTGTTAGCTTTTTTTCACTCTTTCTTTTTTCTGCCCCTCAGACTGATTGATTTCATTTGTCTTATCTTTGAGTTCTCTGATTTTTTCTTCTGATAGCTCCAATCTGCTGTTGAATCCCTCTAGGTAAATTTAAATTTCTGTTACTGTGGTCTTCAGATCTATTTGGTTCTTTTTCACAATTTCCACCTCTATAGATATTGTCTTTGTGTTCATCTATCATTTTCCTAATTTTCTTTCGTCCATGTTTTCCTTTGGCACTTTGAACATATTTTTAAAGTTCTTGGTCTGGTATGTCCCTGGTGTGATCCTCCTCATTGATAGTTTCTAATGCTTTAATAGTCTCCTTTACCTGGGCCATTGTGTCATGTTTCTTTGTATGTTTTGTAACCTTTTGTTAAAACCTGGCCATTTTGATATTTTTAATGTCTTATCACTGGAATTTAGACTCTGAGAGATCTGTTCTTTAAGATTGTATCCAACTAATATTATGACAGAGCTTTCCTTGATTTCCAGGTGTTAATAATAATGAAAAGAAATGGAGAAAGAGGAAAAGAGGGAGTAGGAGGACAAGGAGAAAAAGAAGACACATTTCCCAGTCCTTGCAGATTGACCTGTATGAGTGCCTTCCTTCAGGGCTTATCCACACAATGAGTTTAGAGAATAGCTCCATGCCAACACATAAGGGCTAGTCTGATCTTTTCTATGCATGCTTCTTGTTTTAGGCATTCCCTAAATTCCCTAGGATATCTCCCATTTTCATGGTTCCAAATGTCCCCTCTTCTCTAGGAAATAGTATCCACATGGTTCCAGACACTGCACTGTATGTCCTTCAGCCAGCAATCCCTTACCCCAGGCAGCACAATTTGACTGCACTCCCAAAGCATTCTATAGGAGAGTTCAAGTGAGCTGCCTTCTACATACTAAGTTCTGGGGTGGTGAGTCCCTTAGGCCATCACCAGACAGACTGGGCCAGATATACATGTTCCCAGTATGTGCGCAAAGGTTACTCTCCTCCCTCCAGAATCAGGAACAAGGATCCACACTGGGAGTGTGAGCCAGCTGCCATGAACATTGGTATACAAATATCTATTCAAGTCATGTTTTTCAATTCTCTGAGGTAGATACCTAGAAGTAAAATTGTCAGGTCATATGATAATTCTATGTTTAATTTTCTGAGGAACCACTAAATTGCATTCCACAGTGGGTGCACCATTTTGGATTCCCAACAGTAATGCACAAAGGTTCCTGTTTCTCTACATCCTCACCAAAACTTCTTATTTTCTGATTTTTAAAAAGAATACTGATTCTAGTAGATGTGAGGTGGTATCTTGTTGTGGTTAAGATTTGCATTACCCTAATGGCTAATGATGTTTAGCATCTTTTCATGTGCTCATTGACCATTTGTATATCTTCTTCAGGAAATGACTATTCAAGTCCTTTACCCATTTTTTAATTGGGTTGTTTGCCTTTTTGTTGTTGAATTGTAGGAGTTCTTTATGTATTCTGGATATTAATCCTTATCAGACATATGGTTTCCAGATATATTCTCTCATTCTGTAGGTTGTCTTTTTGCTTTCTTGATAATTTCCTTTGATGTGCAAAAGTTTTCTATGTTGATTAAGTCCATTTTGTTTACTTTCTTTTTGTTGCTTGTGCTTTTGATGTAAAATTTAAGAATCTATTGCCTACTACAAAGTCCTGTAAACATATCCTTATGTTTTCTTTTAAGAGTTTCATAGTATTAGCTAATTACTTTTTGTAAATTTATGAGAGGTAGAGGTCCACATTCATTCTTTCGAATGTGGATGTCCAGTAATCCCAGCACCATTTGTTGAAGAGACTTTTCTTTCCCCATTGAATGAGTTTGGCACCCATGTCAAAAATTAACTGACCATAGATGTATAGCCTTATTTCTGGACTCTCAAGTCTATTCCATTGGTCTGTATATATATCCTTATTCCAGAATCACACTGTTTTAATTACTGTAGCTTTGTAACAAGTTCTGATATCAGGAAGTGTGAGTCCTCCAACTTTGTTCTTCCTTCTCAAGATGGTTTTGGCTATTTGGGACCTCTCACAATTCCATATGAGTTTGAGGATCAGCTTTACCATTTCTGTAAAAAAGGCTGCTGAAATTTTAATAGAGGTTGTATTGAATTTGTAGATCACTTTAGGCTGAATTGACATCTTAACAATATTAAGACTTCCAATCCATGAACATGGGATGTCTTTCCATTTATTTAGGTCTTTTTAAAAAATTTCTTTTAGCAATGTGGTGTCATTTTCTGTGTACAAGTCTTTTACATTCTTAGTTAAATTTATTCCTAGACATTTGATTCTTTTATTTGCTATTATAAATGAGATTTTTTTTCTTGCTTTCCTCCTCAGGTTGCTCTTTCCTAGTGTTTAGAAACACTACTGATTTTTGCCCTTTGATTGTGTTTTTATTCTCAATTTCATTTAATTCTGCTCTAATCTTTATTATTTCTTTCCTTCTGCTTGCTTTGAGATTAGTTTGCTGTTCTTTTTCTAGTTCCTCCAGCTGTGCTGTTAGGTCTTTGATTTTAGCTCTTTCTTCTGCTTTTTAAAATTTTATTGAAGTGTATCATTCATACATGAACACACATAAACAATAAGTTTATAGTAAAAGTTGTGAACTTACAAATCAAACATGCATAACATCATACAGGGGTCCCATACATCACCCCACCACGAACGCCTTATGTTGTGAGACATTTGTTACAAATTATGAAAGAATTTCATCAAAATCTTACTACTAACTCTAGTCCATATCTTACATTTGGTGTATTTCCCCCCCAACCCACCTTATTATTATTTTCTAGAATATATTTTTATTATAGGAATTGTGAATTTACAAAACAATCATGCACATGTGTAAAATTCCTGTACAGTATCCCTTCACCAACACACCACACTGTGGTGGAACATTTCTTACAGATTATGAGATAATATCATCAGACTATTACCACTAACCATGGTCCATAGTATACATTTGGCATACTTTTTCCATACCCCCCCATTATCAACACAGTACATCTTTGGCATAGATGCATGAATATTACAGTATTGCTGTTAACTACAGTCCATAGGTCACACCAATTGTATTTTTCCCATGCTTCTCCACATTCCCACCACCCTGCAATAATGATGTACATCCACTCTAGATCACAGAAAAACACTCTTGCTTCTGTACCATCAACCACAATTCCCATCCACCTCTGGGTTCACTGTGTTATTCAGTCCCTAGATTATTCTCTAGCTGTCTTTCAATTGACATTTGCATCCCTAGAGTACCCTTTTCAGCCACATTCCCATTTATAAACCAGCTGCATTAGTTCTACTCATTATAATGTGTTACTATCAACTATCCATTTCCACATTTTTACTGTAAAGTTAATTAAAACTTCTACAAACATTAAGCATCAGTTGTCATTCTCAGTCCTCCTCTTATCTCCTAATAACTTATACTCTAGGTTTTAGCTCCACGTGTTTATTCTTCATCTTTTGTTCATATTAATGAGACCATGAAATATTTGTCCTTTTGTGTCTGGCTTACTTAGTATAATGTCTTCAAGATTCATCCATGTTATCATATGTGTCCCAATTTCATTTCTTCTTACTGCAACTTAGTATTCCATCATATGTATACACCACACTTTGTTTATCCATTCATTGGTTGGTAGACACTTGGGTTGTTTCTATCTGTATTAGTCAGCCAAAGAGGTGCTGATGCAAAATACCAGAAATCTATTGGTATTCACAAAGGGTATGTATTTGGGGTAGAAGCCCACAGTTACCGTGCCATAAAACATAAGTTACTTCCCTCACCAAAGTTTATTGCCACGTGTTGGAGCAAGATGGCTGCCAAAGTCTGCAAGGGTTCAGGCTTCCTGGGTTCCTTTCTTCCTGGGGCTTGCTTGTCCCCGGGTTCAGCTCCTCTGTTAGCTCCACAAGGTCAGCTGTAGACTATGAGGCTCTCTAGGCTTTGCCTCGCTCCACAAGGCCAGCTGCAGACTACCAGGCGAACAGCTCATCTCTTTTCCCGGGGCCTTATCTCCTTCCTCACAACCAAGCTCCTCTGTGTGCTTACTTCCCTGGGCTCCAGCATTAAAACTCCACATCAGAACTCCAACTCAAAACTCCAACTCTGTCCTTTGCCATGTCTTTTATCTCTGAGTCCCCACCCATCAAAGGTGGCCCAATCAAAGTCTTCATCATTATTTAGTCAAGTAAAAGTAAAACCTCTGAATCCAATACACTCTAATATGTCCAGAGGAAAAGACCAGTTTACAAACATAATCCAATATCTATTTTTGGAATTCATGACTATATCAAACTGCCACACCATCTTTTGGCAATTGTGAATAATGCTGCTTTGAACATTGGTGTGCAGGTGTCTGTTTGTGTCACAGTTTTCAGTTCTTCAGGATATATTCCTAGCAGAGGTGTTGCTGGATCATAAGGCAGTTCTATATTTAGCTTCTGAGGAACTGCCAAATTGTCTTCCACAGAGGCTGCACCATTTTACAATCCCACCAACAGTGAAGGAGTGTTCCTATTTCTACACACCCTCCCCAGCACTTATAGTTTTCTATGGTTTTTTTTTTTTTTTTTTTTAAATAATGGCTATTCTATGTGATGTGAGATGATATCTCACTGTCATTTTGATTTGCATTTCCCTAATAGCTAGTGATATGGAATATTTTTTCATGTGCTTTTTAGCCATTTGTATTTCCTCTTTGGAGAAATGTCTATTTAAATCTTTTGTCCATTTTTAAAATTGGATTGCTTGCTCTTTTATTGTTGAGTTGTATGATCTCTTTATGTAGAATGGAAATTAAACCCATATTGAATATGTGGTTTCCAATTATTTTCTCCCATTGAGTGGGCTGCCTTTTCACCTTCTTGACAAAGTCCTTTGAATCACAAAAGTGTTTAAGTCTGAGGAGGTCCTTTTATCCGTTTTCTTTCATGACTCGTGCTTTTGGTGTAAGGTTTAAGAATCCAACACCTACCACCAGATCTTGAAGATACTTTCCTACGTTTTCTTCTAGGAACTTTATGGTTCTTGCATTTATATTTAGGTCTTTGATACATTTTGAGTTAATTTTTGTATAAGGTGTGAGATAGGTGTCCTCTTTTTTCTTTTGGCTATGGATATCCAGTTCTCCCAGCACCATTTGTTGAATAGACTCTTCTGCCCAAGGTGGGTGGGTTTGACAGTCTAGTCAAAAAACACTTGACCATAGATATGAGGGTCTGTTTCTGAACCATCAATTCAGTTCCATTGGTCTTTGTGTCTATCTTTATGCCAGTAGCATGCTGTTTTACCACTGTAGCTAGGTAGTATGATTTAAAGTCAGGAAGTGAGAGTCCTCCAACTTTATTTTTCCTATTTAAGATGTTTCTGGCTATTTGGGACCCATTACCCTTCCAAATAAATTTGATAATTGTATTTTCCATTTGTTTAAAAAAAAAGCTGGTAGAATTTTTGTCAGGATTGCATTGAGTCTGCATATCAATTTGAGTAGAATGGATATTTTAATGACATTTAGTCTTTCAATCCATGAACATAGAATGTTCTTCCAATTATTTAGGTCTATTTTTTTATTTATTTATTTTAACAATGCATTGTACTTTTCTGAATACAAGTGCTTTACATCCTTGGTTAAGTTTATTCCTAAATATTTGATTCTTTTAGTTGCTATTGTAAATGGAATTTTTTTCCTGACCTCCTCCTCAGATTGTACATTACTAGTGTATAGAAACACCACTGATTTTTGCTTATTGATCTTGTATCCTGACACTCTACTGAAATCATTTATTAGGTCTAGCAGCTTTGTTGCAGATTTTTCAGGACTTTCTAGGTATAGGATCATATCATCTGTGAATAGCAGAAGTTTTACTCCTTCCTTTCCAATTTGGATGTGTTTTATTTCTTTTTCTTGCCTGATTGCTGTAGCTAGAACCTCTAGCACTATATTGAACAACAGGGGTGACAGTGGGCATTCTTGTCTTGTTCCTGATATCAGTGGGAAAGCTTTCAGTCTTTCACCATTGAGTACAATGTTAGCTGTGGGTTTTTCATATATGGCCTTTATGATGTTGAGAAAGTGTCATTCAATTCCTATCTTTTGTAGTGTTTTTATCAAAAAAGGATGCTGTATTTTGTCAAATGCCTTTTCTGCATCAATTGATAAGATCTTGTGAATTTTCTTCTTTGATTTATTAAT
>JAQZBX010013582.1:0-39639 GCA_029593785.1 Cabassous unicinctus
TTTTTTTTTTTAGTAGGTACTGGGGATCAAACCCGGGACATCATACATGGGAAGCAGGCACTCAACCATTTGATCTATATCTGCTCTCCTATAGAATGCTTTTTCATCTATATTCGTAAGACAGGACTGCATAATAAATAATATACTATATTGCAACTTTAAATTGGGTATAATTCTCGGTTCAATGTAAGTTATATTGTGAAAAACCTACATTAATTAAGTTTGAGAATGAAAAAAATGAAAGGAGCCAGAGACTGAAAGGGACAAATTTCTTAATTTTCTAAAGAGATAATTAGGTAAAACTCAGAATCTTCAGGCTGGAAAGCTTGTCTATCCACCTGGAATTCCATTTCCTTCTTAAGGAACTTAAAGGAATCTTAAAGGACTTAAAGAACTTAAGTTCACTTAAAGGATTCTTATTTAGCCTACCAAGACCAAGTTCAGGATCACTTCTGGGGAGCTTTCCTCAACACATACAAGGATAGATCTTCCTGCTAATTTTATCAAGCACAGGTTGGAATGAAATAGTAGACAGGGTTGTAATATATTCAATCTCTTTATTTTTTCATTTGTCATGCATCTGTATCCATTGGGTCATTGACATTCATTGCTTTAAGGCACACTCTACTAGGGACATACTGATCTGCAATTTTCTCTCCTTAAAATTTCGTTTGTTTTTGGTATTGGGTGATAGACGTCTCATGAAATGAGTTGGGAAGACTCTATTTCTGGGGAGACTTTGTTAAGGAATGATACTCATTCTTTTTCAGTGTTTAGTAGAATTCACTAGTGAAGCTATCTAGGCCTGGGCTTTGCTTTGGGAGAATTTTTTAAATTACTAGTTCCATCTTTTTACCTGTTATAAGACTATTAAGATTTTCTGTTTCTTCTTGAGTCAGTTTTAGTAATTTGTGTCTTTATAAGAATTTTTCCATTTTATCTAAATTATGTGATTTGTTGGCATCAAGATGTTTGTAGTAGCCCCATCAAAACTTTTAAAATTTCTGTAGTTAGTAGTAATATCCTCTCCACCTTTCATTTCTAATTTTAGGTAATTTAGGACTCCTCTCTCGTTTGCTTGCTCTTTTGTCAGTCTAGTAAAAGATCTGTTAATTTTGCAGATCTTTGTAAATAACCAGTTTTGTATCTGTTGGCTTTCTCTAATTTTTCTATATTTTAATTAATTTTTCTTTCTCTTTATTATTTCTTTACTTCTCTCTGCTTTAAATTTAGCATGTTTTTCTTTTCTCTAGAAATTTAAGGTGGAAGTTTTCATTATTCATTTGGGATATTTCTTCTTTTTAAATATAGTCATTTACAACTATACATTTCCATCTGAGCAATGCTTTAGATGCATCTTACAAGTTTGGCATATTATGTCTTCATTTTTATTCATTTCAAAGTATTCTCTAATTTTCATAGTGATTTCTTTATTGACCTATTGATTATTTAGGAGTGTGCTATTACCATATATATTTTATTTTCCCAAATTCCTCAATATTATTGACTGCTAATATCCTTCTATTGTGATCAGATAACATATTTGCAAGATTTAAATCCTTTTTAATTTATTGAGGCTTGTTTATAGTATAGCATATGACTTATCGTGAAGAATTATCCATATGCAGTGGAGAAGAGCATGCATTCTCTTCTTTTTTGTTGTTGTTATTTTAAACAGGATGAAGCCAATTTATTTATTTATTCAATTGTCAGTATATGTGGTTTGCACATTACCCATATCTAGAAATGTATAAAAATCTAGATGTGTTGAGTTCCATTTTGCAAATTTTGCTAATCTCATGAGTAATTAAATGGTATACCTTTTAACATATTCTTTGGTTTTGTCCTCATTTTGCATATTTCTGAAGTTTTATTTTTAATTTTTAAATCTCTAAAATATACCCAAATAGATTAACACTATAAAATAACCACTCACATCTAACTATAGATTTCAATATGGTTTTGATACAGTTATAAAGACATAAAAAATAATATGTTTTGAAATGTGTAATTACTCATTCATTGACAATCTACTATCAATATCTAGTATTATCATAAGTAACATTAAATATATTCCTAAAATCCACAAGCTAAACATTAGAAACTATAAAATTAAAAATCAGAAGTCACTTTCAAATTTTAGTATGTGAAAATAAATAAAATTTCCTATAATGTGCATTAGGTATCTTTGAAGTATATTTATCACTGACCTTTCTGTTGGAAAAATACTTTAGATTTAACAATGTTCTTAAAATGTTATCATAAAATATATAAAAGCATCTTAGTAACATTTAAACAAAAAATCCCTATGTGGTTGCAGTATTGATTTTAAAATTCTTTCCTAGAAACAATAATCAAAAGGCATATTTACCCCAATCACTGTTCTGTAAAGATGCTTTTCCTACTTAAGGATTATATTCCATCTTCTTTTTCATTAACTCCTCTTGGTCTTTGAATGAGTTAACATGCGAGCTTTCAAGTTTGTTGAAGAAACTTGTTACATCCTTGAAATGGGCACATGAACTGTATCTCTCCAGTGTGGATCCATACATGGGTATGTAGATTAAAATCCAGGGAAAAGTGTTTTCCATGTGCACCAAAAGTACACCGAAAGGGCTTCTCTCCAATATGAACCAGAAGATGTCTTTTTAATTTTCAGCTCTAAATGAAAGCTTTGCCACATTCTGCACATGTGGGATCTCAGGGGCCATGTAAGAGAAGATGCTCTCTTGGGGCAGTTCTATACTCAGCTTTCTTGTTTATCCACTCTGAAGACAAATTGTTTCTGGAACATCATATTCTTTATTTTGTATTGGCTTCTTTCCAGAAAATTCGCCAGCTCTTTGGGATCTGATAAGTTAACACTAGATATTCCTCCAGGAGGAAACTTCTCTCCAGTTCATGTACTCAGAATACTCAAGAAGTTAAATCTCTCCAATGATCTGTTGAGGAAGCACCTGTTTTAACTTTTTTTTTTTCATGTGTTCCAAGGAACACTGAAGAAGTGAGCTGTCTTCAAGAACCTGTTTAGAAAACTCTTGTTCTGATTCTTCTTTTAGGTATTTCAAGGACTAAAGAAATGAGTCCTCTTCTATCATGGCTTGAGAAAACTCCCCTCTTTTATGCATTCTAAGTACCAGTCAGGGAAGGAATCCTCTCCCACAACCACATGCCTAGTCTCATAGTATACATCTTCATCATACAGGGTCCCATTTCTACCTACTGAGCTTGACTTGGCCTGGCCTCACTGAGGGCCTTTCCGTACAGTCCTTGATGGCAACTTGTCTTTGCCCTTTTCTTCACTTGCTGATTCATATCATCCTGCCCACTTCCTCCTTGAAGCTTAGCGCGAGGAACTATCAATCACTTCCATTAGTACTGATCTGGGCAACTCATCTTCAGCAAGCACCTGCTGCTAGACTGTAAGCTCTAGGAGGGTGAGGACCTATTCTGTCTTGTTCACCACATATCCCAGCACTCAGTACATTTGTCCATACTACTATGGAGCACTCTATTTTTTGTTGCACTTCGTGAAAAAGCGAAGATGAGGAAGAAACTGCTGCTCATGACCCTAACAGCCTTTGAAAACAATATGGCCTCACGGCATCAAGTTAGACCCCAACTTCCTTTTGATGGATACCTTCTAATCAGAGAACACCTATTTTTAACTTGATCTTGATTAGGTTTTTCCATTCTACTGTTCTTGTGTGGTGCATTCTACAGACGCCTAAGTCTAGTTGGCTTTTAGAGCTGTTCATGTTTCCAATTTTTGTTGTTGATTTTTGGCCTAGTTTTTCTTTCCATTCTTGAAAGCAGGGTATATAATCTCCAACAATTTTTGTTGAATTATCTATTTCCACCTTCAGTTCTGTCAGCTTTTCTTTTATATATTTTCGAGTTCTGTTGATATGTGCATGTATTTTTATAATTGTTTTATTTTCCTTATGTTCCTTATGGATTGAGGATTTTGTTATTATAAAATATCCTTCCTTATCTTTAGTAACCTTTTTTGTTTAATGTCCATTTTCTCTAATATTTTTATTGCCACTCCATCTTTTTTTGGCTGCTATTATTTTTCCATCCATTTGCTTTCAACCTGTTTGTAATTTTGAATCTCCAGAATATCTCCTGTAAATAGCATACAGTTGGATCTTGTTACGTATTTAATCCATTTAACAATCTTTGTAATTTGATTAATTGATTAATTCCATTCATCTTTAATGTTATAAATGATACAGTTGGATTTATGCCTGCCATTTAATGCTTTGTTTTCTCTATGTCTTATATATTTTTTTATTCTCCTGTTCTTCCTTACTGCTTTATTTTGCATTAAGTGAATATTTTCTAATGTAACAGTTTAGTTCTTTTAATGATTTTTTTTTTCATAGTATATTTTGCGTTATTTTCTTCGTGGTTGTCAGAGATCTTACCATATTCATCTTAACCAAATAGCAGTCTAATTCAAATTTAATCCCAGTTTGATATAGCAAGTGTACACTTGTATAGTTGGATTCCCTCTTCCCCTTTCATGGTAACATTGTTGTACATGTCACAACTATACATGTTACAAACTCAATAATATAGTTATTTTATATAATTTGATATCTGTTAATGAAGTTGAGAAAATAAAGGACAGTAACTATATATTTATACAGTTTGTTTAGCTAAACTTTTTACTTATCATTTCTGGTTTTCTTTGTTTTTCTTGGGGATTTGAATTACCATATGGTTTCATTTCCTTACTGCAACACAACTTTGCACCTACCCACCTCTGTTTTGTTGTTATTGTCAAATATATTTCTCATTGCTATAAGTCCAATGATATAATGAAATACATATGGTTTTATTTATTTGCATTTTAAATCAGCTAAGAGAAGACAGTAGATAAAATATGCATTTTTTTACTGTCTTTATAATTACATAATTACCTTTACTAGGGCTCTTTTATTCATATTTGCTCAAATTACTGGCTGGCAAACTAAGATAATGTGTTTAAGAACATGGAAATAGTGAAAGAGAAAGTGCATTTGAAGCCTACTGAAAGCAAGGAACTAGTTAGCAGCTTGCAAGGAAGCTGCAAGCTGCTAACTGGTTAGGATAGAGATAAAGAAACTTGGAGTTTTTAATGTAGAATTGAGTGGAATCTGGTGGTACTCTGAATCTGGTAGGAGAGTAGGAGGAATCAGGAACAATTATATCTTTTTGTTTAGGAATTTGGGTAAATTGTAATGCTATTCACTAAAATGTGGACCAAATAGAAGCAGGTCAGGGTAGTAGTGGGTTGATAAACCTTGTTTTAGACATGATGAATTTGAAAGGCTTGTGTGACAACCAAGTGGTTTTAATCAATAGATTGTTGTACATGCTGGTATGGAGTATGGAGTACAGGAGAGTGTTTGCGGCTACAGATACACCTTTAAAAGTTATTAAAATTGCATTTCTCCAAGTTGTACAACTCGTTCTTAGCCTTGCTTTAAGCCAGTAGTGTTGCTTAAAATATGCTTCTTACTATAGTTACACTGCAGAGCTATCAGGCTGGAAGGGCTGAAGAAAGTTTGACTTTTAATTTATCAGTCCTTTGTTACAAATGTTCTTGGGCACACACAAACATACAAACTGGTGACCAGCTGTCTCTTTTTATCCAGGACTGGCCTGATGTTAGCACTAATGTCCTGTACCTCAGGAAACGCAGTTCCTGGCCTCCTAGGATGGGGGTCACCAGTGGGTGTGTAAATTCATATTATTTTGTAGTATGTGGAGCTAAAAAGTTGGTGGTGGAGGTGGGAGAAGGGCTTATACTCCACGTTTGACTCACATACAACAAGGAGTGGTGGGAACACATATGCTAAAGGAATTCAGAACCATTTCTGGCTTCTCTCTGTCTTTTTTTTTTTTTCCATTCTATATAGTTTGCCACCCTCCATGGTTCTAGTATGATATTTTTGCAAATCATTAGTAGTCTTTTATACATTTATTCCTAAATCTTATTCTTTAGAGGATTCTGAGAAACTATCTGTACAACTCCAAGAAATTACTTAAACTGAAAAATTAATGCTATTTAACTAAATTAAAAAGGCTATTTCCACAGCAATAGTATTTTTCTCTGTTTAATTTGTTCCGCCTTCTGCTTTCCCATGTCACTTTTCACATCTCAACTTGCCTTCAATTCCCCTTTCCCCTTATACTCAGGAATGAGGAAATTTATGATATTAAGCCAATAAAATTTATTGAACATTTTTATCAGATGATATGTTGAAAGATGAACATCCTTAAACATGTAAAATATTCATTTGTAGGTGTATCGTTGGTTAACTTTCTGTAACTTAACAACAGAAGCTTGATTTTTTTCTCTTTAGTCATCAAATTTAAGACTATTTTTTAAGAATATGCACAAGGTTTATATTGCATTTAAGCTAACTCACAAGAAATTTTCATTTTTGTGAGTATCCTTAAATAACTATCATAAATATGTATTTTATCAGTTTTCTGATGTTTGATGTTATTGATATTGATGAAAAGTTATTGATGGAACTAAAGAATCAATTCATTATAATTGTTGAAATGCTGATCTAAAAGTAAAGCTGTAGTCAAGAACATAATGATCTACTTTAGTAAGAATGAGTAATGCTAATAAGAATTAATGACTTATTCGCTGGCAATTATGTAACACACTGTCCCCCAAAATAGTCCAAGAGACCACAAGCCTACAAATACACACTCTATTTTCACCCCCTAGTGGAATTTGTTTATAGACAATGCTGTCAAAACTGTCAAAATAAGTCACCTAAATACAATTGTTAAGACAAGTCATCCATAAGAAGCAATTTGTTCCAAACTGAAAATGAGATTACTTTAGATGATCTCAGTGATGTTCAGAAACCCTGAAATGATATATCACACAGATGAAGGCAGGAGAGCAAGGTGCCACTTTCTGCAAGAGGAGCTCAAGCATTCAATTCTATCTCTCTCAGTCCCTAGTGAGGTGATCAGAAATAAAGCAGAATCATGGCAAATGCAAATCTCCCAAACACACGGAAAAAATGGCTTTGCAAAGCACATTGGAAATACTGTGCTGTCCAAAATTGTTGAACAAACTAGATGAGATTATTACAGCCGTTTACTCTTCAGAGTCGGCATCCCTGATTAGAGGGCAGGTTTCTGAAAGACAACATTTCATGAAAAAATATCAAATAATGTGTCTGTTGACAGATATCAACTTAGTGTGGAAAAGAATAAAGCCACATGGAGTATGAAAGTGTGAGCATAAAAAAGTGAATAATGTAGACAAGAAATAAAGCTAATTATGATAAATTTCTATCCTGTAAAATGCCTTTGCAGCTTCTACTACAGGCCTGTTGGTGACAGCATTCCTCAGATCATTTGATGCCCTTTTCTTATAATTTGATTTCATTTACAAGGAGTTTGTCTGGAAGAACTGATATTTCATTTTTGTCAATGAACTCATTTGGAAATTTGTTCAAATATCATCTTCCAGGAGAGCCCTTCTCGGACCATATTCTCTAAAATAATAATCTCTTTTTTGCTACTTGCTTGGTCCTCTGCCTAATGCTTAGTCCTTTTATTTTTAAATCCTTTATCACTAACTGAAATTTTTGGCATAAATCCATTTGTTTAATATCTGTCTCCTCTACTATAGTATAAATTCCATGGGGGACAACGCTGAATGTTTTATTCACCACCATGTTTCTGACCCAAAATACAAGCTCAATAAATACTTTAAATAAATATTTGCGATTGATCAACTGAACGATCGTCATGTGGCTCATATTTCCCTTTTTCTCTTGGTCAACAGAAAATTTAGGTCTAAATTTAGTGTCCAAATAAAATATATCACTTTAGATCTTTTTGTACACTTATAGTGGGCCTTTCTTCTCCAGGATCTTTTTATTTTTATTTTTAATTTATTGAAGTATATCGCTCATACATAAACATACATAAACAATAAGTGCATGGTATTAGTTGTGAACTTACAAAACAAACATACATAACATCATACAGGCTCTCATACCTCACTCTACGACCAAGTCCTTGCATTGTGAAACATTTTTAAATAATGATGAAAAAGCATCCTCAAAATTTTACTACTAACCAAAGTATCTTATATTTGGTGTATTTCCCCGCCCCCAACCCACCCCATTATTATTATTATTATCTTATATCATTTATACAAGAATATATATAAACTATAAGTGTATAGTAAAAGTTGTGAGTTTACAAAGCAAACATGCATAATATCATACAGGAGTCCCATATATCAACCCACCACCAACACCTTGCATTGTTGTGAGACATTTGTTACAAATTATGAAAGAATATTGTCATAATCTGTTGTAGCTCACAGAGGACACTTCTGCATCTGTACCATCAACCACAATTCTCATCCACCTCTGGGTTCATTGTGTTATTCAGTCCCTAGATTATTCTCTAGCTTTCTTTCAATTGACATTTACATCCCTAGACTACCCTTTCCAGCCACATCCCCATTTCTAAACCAGTTATTACTCATTATAATGTGTTACCATTTACTCTATACATTTCTACACTTTTACAGTAAAGTTTGTTAAAACTTCTACATATAGTAATCATCAGTAGTCCATCTCTACCCTCCTGTCGCCTTTAAGAATCTACCACCTACCACCATGTCTTGAAGATGTTCTCCATTTTTTTCTAGAAGCTTTATGGTTTTTGCTTTTATATATAGGTTTTTGATACATTTTGAGTTAACTTTTATGTAAGGTGTGAGATAGGGGTCTTCCTTTCTTCATTCCTCCCTTCCCTTCCCTTTCCCTTCCCTTCCTTTCTTTCTTCCTTCCTTTCCTTCCTTTCCCTTCCCTTCCCTTCCTTTTTTTCTTCCTTCCTTTCCTTTCTTTCCTTTCTTTTCTCCCAGCACCATTTGTTGAATGGACTGTTCTGCCTGAGCTGGGTGTGTTATACAGGCTTGTCCAAAATCACTTGACCATAGATGTGAGGGTCTGTTTCTGAACTATCAGTTTGGTTCCATTGGTCTATGTGTCTGTCTTTATGCCAGTACCATGGTGTTTTTACACTGTAGCTCAGTAATATGATTTAAAGTCTGATAGTGGGATGTTTCTGGCTACTTGGGACCCCTTATCCTTCCAAATAAAATTTTAGTTGTGTTTTCCATTTATAAAAAATGCTGGTAGAATTTTTATTGGGATTGCATTGACTCTGTGTATAAATTTGGGTAGAATTGACATCTTAATGATATTTAGTCTTCCAATCTATGAGCATGGAATGTTCTTCCAATTATTTAGATCTTTTTTGATTGCTTTTAACAATGTATTATAGTTTTCTGAATAAGTGCTTTAAATCCTTGGTTAAGTTCATTCCTAAATATTTGATTCTTTTAGTTGCTATTGGAAATGAAATTTTTTTCCTGACTTCATCCTCAGATTGTGCGTTACTAGTGTCTTTTAAAGTCCGTTTCATCTGATATAAGTATAGCCACTCCAGCCTTTTTTGTTGGTTTGTTTTTTGTTACTGAATGCATGGAATATCTTTTTTACAGCATTTCACTTTCAATCTATTGGTATCCTTGGGTCTAAGGTGAGTCTTTTGTAAACAGCATAAAGATGGCTCATATTTTCTCATCCATTTTGCCAGTCTGTGTCTTTTGATTGGGGAGTTTAATCCATTAACATGCAATGTTATTACTGTTAAGGCAGTTATTATTTCACCCATTTTAACCTTTGGGTTTCATCTGTCATATTTTATTTTCCTCAATCTTTTTACACTTTTAGTTACCTTTACTGATATAATCTTTATTTCTAGACTCTCTTCCAAGCCTCTCCTGTCTTTTCTTTTCAGGCTGTAGCACATCCTTTAGTATTTCCTGCAAGGCTGGTCTCCTTGTTATAAACTTTCTCAGTTTCTGTTTTTCTGTGAATATTCTAAACTCACCCTCATTTTTGAAAGACAGTCTTGCCGGATATAAGATTCTTGGCTGGATGTTTTTCTCTTGTAATATCTTAAATATATTATACCACTGTCTTCTTGCCTCCATGGTTTCTGATGAGAAATCGACACTTAATCTTATTGGGTATCCCTTATATGTTATGCATTGCTTTTCTCTTGCTGCTCTCAGAATTTTCTCTTTGTCTTTGGCATTTGACACTCTGATTAGTATGTGTTTGGAGTTGGTCTATTTGGATTTATTTGGATGGGGGTATGTTGTGCTTCTTTGACACAGATATCTATGTCCTTCAGTAGGGTTGGGAAATATTCTACCATTATTTCTTCAAATATTCCTTCTGCCCCTTTTCCCTTCTCTTTTCCTTCTGGGAAACCCATGACACGTATATTTGCACATCTCTTGCTGTTGTTTAGTTCCTTGAGACACTTCAATTTTTTCCAATCTTCATCTGTTCTTTTGTATGTTCTTTTGTATGTTCACTTTTGGAGGCCACTTCTTCAAGCTCACCAATCATTTCTTCTGGCTCCTCAAATCTTCTGTTGTATGATTCCAGTGTATTTTTAATTTCATTCATTGTACCTTTCATTCCCATAAGATCCGCTGTTTTTCTATGTATGCTTTCAAATTCTTCTTTGTGCTTATCCAATGTCTTAAATTTTTTAATCTCTTTAACTATCTCATTGAATTTCTTAAGGAGAATTTTTTGAACACCTATGAATAGTTGTCTCAACTTCTTTATGTCATCTTGAGGCTTATCTTGTTCCTTTAACTGATCTATATCTTCCTATTTCTTGGTATGGATTATAATTTTTTTTTGATGTCTTGGCATCTGGCTTACTAGATGCATTTATTCTGGGTGCATTTTCTCACTTTAGTGTAGGGCTTTCTTGCCCTTTCTCCCTTGCTGGTTGTGTAGTACGAGCAGAGGATGTAGTTGGTGCTGTAAGCAGTGGAGGCTCAAGCTGCCTGCATTCTCCCAGGAACCGATGAAGCTTCTCCCACCTTTCTCCTTTGCCATGTCTAGGGAGCTATGTGTTATAATCCAAGTCGTGCAGGCCTAGACTCTAGTTGCCCAGAGAGACTGATGAAGCTTCACACTCCTTCTTCCCCTGTCTGGGGCGGTGATGGAACTGCAGGTGTGGGCAGCGATCTATGCTGTGTGGCTCCAAAATAACTGCAGTTGCCCAGGTAGACATCTGACTATTCAGTCTGTGCCAGCAAATGTACCTGCAGTTTCCCAGAGAGGCTGGTGCATGTTCCCCCAGCTTCCTCCGTGCTGGAGGTGGGGTTGGGGCTTAGGCTACAGCTGCAACCCAATCTGGGTAGAAAGAAGCCAGTCCCTACCGTCACTGTGATTTTCAATCAGCCCCGTTTCCCCTCATGCTGGGGGTTGAGTTAAAATGGCAGCTACCGGCCTCTTTCCAACTTGGACAGGTTCAACCTTTAGCTGTTCTTAGAATTATACTTTAGCCAGCTAAATTTATTAATCAGTAGCTGAAATTGATGCCCAACCATCAATTTCTCCCCATTTTTGGGGAATGGAGCTTCCAATTCCAGCCATGGAATAGCTACCAGAGTGGCTTGTGCCACCAGTGGAGGATGGGCACCGGCCTCTGTGGTGTGGCATGGAGTGTTTTACTCACAAATCTTCACTGCTGATGGGCAGTCTCCTCCTTCCGTTCTTTCAAGGATGTTGCAGGATGCTCTTCTGGTCCCCTGGAGCCCCCAAACAGGTGTTTTAGATAGCTCTGGATGATTACTAACTGCTCTGTAGCATGAGCTGAGTATAGGAGCTCCTTACTCTGCCGCCATCTTGCTGGTTGTCACCTCTCCATGATCTTTCATATTTATTTTTATATTGACACAACATAGTTGGAAAATGTTAGATATATAGAAATTTTAAATCAAATATTAATTTTATAGACCCATGTTTATTCCAGTTTTAAACAGGAAACAAGCTAAATCTGTTTAAATCTTTCCTTAGGAAATTGCCTCTGCCAGGAATTTGTTCCTTCGATATCCCACTGATATTATGTAACAAACTTCTAACCAAGGTACTTTAGGATCAACTTACTGACATTGCCTTTATGAATTCTTCCTTGACCCTCCCAAACAGAAGCAATCCTTTCTCCTGCTTCCCCATGTCTATCCACAAGTAGAATGTATTTATGTGTTTTAAAGGAAAACAAAATGAAAATACAAAACTGCTTCAACTTTGTGAAGAGATTTCCTGCTTTCTACTGGATGTTATGCCCCTGAAGGATAGACACTGTCTTTTCCTCTTTAATCTTGGTCTTCCTCATATATAGTTATTCAACATTTCTTAATTGCTGTCCCGTTCTATTTCACTGTAAACTATTGTTTGGTTCATGATTTGGAAAACAGTTGATTATGAGGTGTTGTTGCAGAGGATTAATTAGAGAGGAGAGACAGGAGGCAGGAATTCTCAAATGAAACAGTACAGTCAAATGGAGATGGACAGGCGGGTGTTAATTGAAGGGAGAATTTGGATCCAAACCGAAGGTGAAGAAACAACAAATATTGAGTGTCCTTTATCTCTTGGGCATCGTGCCCAAGTTTTTTACATGTGTTATGGAGTTTGGAATTTCTAACTACAGAAACTGGGTGGATGATGAAGTCATTTACTGAGTTGGGAAATGTAGCAGGAGGATGAAGCTTGACAGTACCTTGCCCAAACATAGCTGCTCAAAGCATTTGGCACTTCTTTATCTCTCTCTTCCTCTCTCTCTCTCTCTCTCCTCTCTCTCTCTCTCTCCTCTCTTCCCTATTTTTCTGACCTCCACTCCTCCCATCTCTCTCATTTTCATTATCTCGATGATTGATGCAGATTGCTCTAAGATATATTCTGGCTGCAGCAATGAATATCGATGGTCTTTTATTATGAGAATAGCTAAATGATTCGATGAGCCAGCTATAATACAATTCCCTGTAACTTACAGACACAGCCTAAGGAAAGAACATCACACTTAACTCAGTTTGTATTGTACTCAATAATAACCCAGTTATAATGACATAATTATAAATAAAATTCAAAAATTTTGTGAGCTTATATACACCTATTTTAAACATATCCACATTGTATCTTGTTTTATAATGCATTTGAATCATTCTGAAAAAAGGAAGGGGGTGTTAAATCAATTAGACTGATGCTCCTTTATAAGGTTTTCCCCCCATTTCTTTCTTTCTGGATAAACATTTCTGATTTTTTTTCTCAATAATTTCAACCTCAGCATGAATTGCATGTTTTCTCAATAGACATCTTAAAACTCCTGAGAAAATGGAAGTAAAACTATATTGTGAACGGGTTTAGTTATATTTGAGCAATCTATATTGCAAAATGTTTACAAGGTCTGAATAGACTTCATTAGCTTGTGGAATTAGCTCACTTTCTTTTTCATAAAGACCACATAAACTACTCAACATCTTTACTGCCATCGTTTTAGTCAAGAACCATGAATGAGACAAAATGTACACAAATAATAAATAATATTGACTAAAATCCATTTATTGCTTAGGATCTAGCAGAGAAAAAAGGAAACCAGTAATTTACCAGTGACTTTTAAATTAAATAGATGGAATATATGTGTATGTGCGTGTTTTCTGGATAAATAAGAAAATTGGAGACCTATCAGAAAGATGAAAGAAAAATTATCCTTCACATTGTACCACCATTTAGTTTTTATACTCTTTTGTCATTTGTAGGTGACAATATTTAAAACTCTTAAGCAAGTATGTCAATGAGAAAAACTCAAAACAAATTTAGATGAAATAAGCTTTATGGATGTCAAAAAAGATATATGTATATTACCTTTCACATTAAGAGAACAAATCAAGAAGTCAGTATATGTGGGTGATGGAATCCAAATGTCAAATGATATGGATAAATTATTCTTTTCCCAATTACCACTTTGACAAGTTGAATGATACCCTGGCTTTCAAATTATAAAATACATAAAAGGGATAATGTCACAGATATCAGTATGTAAACATTTACATGATTAAAATGTTGTAAGTAGAATTATATGTCTGTCTGAAGAAATTAAAAAATTAGGTTTCTATATGCTAGCGTCTAGCTGATTAATTAAAGGAAAACAAATTCAAAGTGAAGTTTTTTACCCATCTAGGTCACAGAGTTAGTGAAAGTGGGAAAGTATCCCAGTGGAATATGTCGACACATGTTAAACTCAGACACTGCAGAATGTTCTTTATTGAAAAACCTCCCAGATTGGTGAATAAAAATAACTTCCCTTTTGTATTGTAACTATATTTGGAGATAGTATATTAAATTGGAATTTCTGGGCATTTCACATTAACAAAGATGAACAAAATTTGAAAGACAGACATTATTACAGTTTTATGCTCCTTTTAAGTTGACACAAGTGGCAGAGATTGGCCGAAGAGAGTGAGGGCATCAGGAGCAGGTTGGGGGAGATAGACAAAAAGGAGCACAATGCTCCCTTGGACAGCTCCCATTAGGTGCGTTGTGGCAGAAAACCTTGTGCAGACACGCTTAACTATGCCATTTTTATTATGTCGCATGCGCCTACTGAGGATTTACAAAGTACTTCTTTGGTACGATCTCATTTACCTTTAAGGTAACATTTTGTGAGATTGGTCATTGTCTTCATAATCCACAGAAATGGAGTCACTGAAAACCAAATTGCATAGTGGTTAAGTATACTCTGCTTGTACATTTTATCTTCATCATTCAAATCAGAAATACTATGATTTCTCCATTGTGTTCCCTTCTTTTCTTCTCCTTTCTTAACTCTTAAAATGTATGCAAAACCTCAAGAAGGTCTTCTGAACCTTAATTTCCAGAGTTAATTCTGATTCCATTACTGTGGGTGCAGCTCCTCAAACAAGAATTCACAGGAGAGTTTAAAAACGAGTCCTTCCAGTTTTAAAGCCCGTCTCCTTTAAACAAGCTTAGTGAAATATAAAGTATTACAGGGAAATACTTTCTGTTGACAGAGCACTGATATTTGTAGTGCTACTCTGTTTTCTTATCTGCAAAGCAAGGGATTTGGATTAGAACCTCTCTAAGGAGCGTTCAGATCTTAGATTTAAGGGTTTTGTTTACCATGTCTGACTAATATAATTTTACACATCCCTGGAGATAAAATGCCACCTCCTTCATGTTTCCTTTCACATTCAGTCAAGAAGTTAAGAAAGCTTTTTCTTTTCTCTAAACTTTTATGGTATTTTGAATAGAACACCATTATAAAAGTTACCACACACTGCTTCAGATTTTTATTTGCGCTTACGTCTAATCTGCTACAGAGGTCTAGACCTGGAGGTCAAGAAACTTATCTTGTATCTATATGTTTGTCCTTGCCCAGATTGAGACTTAATATGTAATAAAATTCTATTTAATTAAAATTTTGCCTTATATATTCTGTTTTAATTGTAAGATTAAATTAAGGGTATCTTCTACAATTGAAACAAAATTGTTATAAATATGGTTTGGTTTCCAGATTTGAAAGAGGTAGAAGCTCTTTTGAGCTGCTGCATATTCCCTTCCTGTACAACCCCTTACTACCATTAACTTCTCTTGCTTCCTGCTCCTTTATTAGGCGCCTCTTCCCAGGATCTTTTGTTCTGAAGGTATCCTAACAGCAGATGTTTGTTGAAAAAAATGAAACTGTTAGTTTCTTCTTAGACCTCTTACCTAAGGTATGGATTCCAGTCCAAAAATCAGGTGAACAGTAATATCAAAATTTGTTTTTTACAGTGAGCCTTGAGCCTATTATCCTGGTGGGAAACTTTTACCTCAATTTTTTTTGTAAGATCCTCCTTTCCTTGACCTGGGTCAGGCTCCAAGGTATTGCCAGGAGGGATGAATTGAGATATTTCTACACTTTCACCTGTCTCGATATCCAGTGACATTTTCTTTCTGTGGTCTTACTGTCCATGTTTTATCTTTGCCCCCACACCTCGTTTTTTCCTCTTCATGCCCTACACCTTCCCAGGGGCTCTGCCCTTGGCTGAAGATGTTAATAACTAAAAGTAGGCCATGAAATAAAGTTTCCTTATATCAATAAACTATTTTGTATACATTGGTATAGTTCCTTAATGTGGATTCTCAGAACATTCTGTTTTTGGATATAACATGCAATGCTATAACTCCAAATAGAAATTCATTCCAGTTGTAATGCAGAAGCCGACAATAAAGTATTCTATAGTGGCTTCAATAATCCGAGGTTTGTATGGGTAGATACCATGCCAAATTCAACTGTGAAGATACATTTCTTTAGTGAAGAACTTGAATACCCTCATGCAATTTCAATTCGTTGAAAATACTTATATCACATAAGCTACCCATATGAAACAAAAGCAATTAAGTATAAAATTGACTATTTTAAAACAGACTTTTGCTTTCTTAAGTAAGTCATTGGAGAGTATAAAATTTGAAAGAATATTTGGTACAATAAGAAATAATATTAGGCAAATGTGATCCAAAAGTATAGAATTTGTTTAGCCTTTCAAAAACAAGATTTTAAGGAAGAGGCTTCATATATTCTAAAACATACAGAAAATGTTTGAGCCAATGAGGCAAATTTGACTGAAAGAATGACAAATGTGTGCTAGTTAAAACATGTAGCTAGAAAGTGCATGAGTGAAAAATCACATACAATGAGAAAGTAGTCTTAATCAGGATTCTGAGTATAAAAATGATATATAATATCTATTATCCAAACAGATAGTTTCACTCTCTTATTTCATGGAAATGACATATTAAATATGCATTTCTGTGTGAGTACATAAATATGCATTAATTTAAGTGTGGGCACAAATTTTCATTTTAACACTTTGAAATCAGATGCAAGAGAATGAAAATAGCATCTCATTACCACTATGGAAATATGACTTATTTTATAAGTTAATCAATAAGTTAGCCATAAATTTATCTATAGAATTCCTCAAAAGTGATAAGTACCTCCCACCTTTGTAGCATCTGAAAGATATCCATAAATTTTGGATTATTCAAATTCCAGCAACTGATACTCTGAAATTTCCCTCTTTAACAAGAGCCTCTGTTTACATTCGCCTCACTGATCCTGAACCTGATCCCGAATCTCCATAAGCATTTTTTCTCATTGCTGTAGTTGGAGTTTTAGAATCAAATTGCATATAGATCAACACAACTCAGTCCTTTCTAACAGACCAGATCGCCTGGGTCAGAAGGACAGGTGTTCCGGTTTCACGGATGCCTTTTTGGATATTACTCCACCCTGCACCCTCGGTGGGAGCTGGGTGTGGATGAGAAGGAGCATACCCTTGGACCTGGAGACCTGGAGCTGGCCATTGTTTGCAATGGAGAGAATGGGGTTGTCATGAGTACCCTAGATTAGCTGGAATGATATGTTCTTTGTCATAGCAGGAAAATCAGACAGATAAATATTTCCACGACAGTTATTTTAAATTTTAAAAAATTTATTGGAGTATATTTCTTATACGTAAACATACATAAGCAATAAGTGTATAGTAATAGTTGTGAACTTACAAAACAAACATACATGACATGATACAGGGCTCTCATACCTCACCCTACCATCGATTCCTTTCATGCAGCTATGTTTAGAGTGTACCCGACTCCGTGTTATCATTATTTCATAGCAATAGCAATTATATTGTTACTAATGATAATGGTAATTATATATAGCATTTATTGATTGATTGTGTAGACTGCTCGGTGTTTAGTGGTCATTAACTGATTTATGTCTCACAAAGTCCTTAGGAGTTAGGTACTATTATTGTTCTCATTTTCACAGATGCTTAGACTTGTCCATAAAAATATACCATAGAAGCACTTTACTGCTCATACACTTTGCTCAGGTAGTTTTCTCACATGTTATTTTTCGAAAATTATCCATATTTTAGGGCTGGATCCAGCATTTCTTGCTCCATGAAGCTCTTATTCTGAAAAGTGCAACAATTTTTCTCCCTCAAGCTCCCATAAGGCTTATCTCTACTTATTCCATTTATAATTTTTCACCTGCATTATTTGATGTTACTTCATGTAGAGACGCTGAACACAAGGTTGGGTGTTTTTTTAATATGTTAGCTCGTTTTTCCATTAGTTTGTAGTTAATGGATCATCATCATTTAAAAGATTTGCTTGTTGCCCTATGACAGAGATAAGATGTAAAAACAAGTCTGTCTGATTTTAACACCCATACTTACCTCACTGAACCATGCTACTTATACAAAATAGATATTTGATAAATATTTAATACATGCATAAGAAAATGTGAGATGCACTGACTATCCACATTGAAGACATTAATTCTAACCAAATATAAATAGGAGCAAAGATAATGACAAAACAAGTTTTGATGGTTCACTGAAGTTCAATTCTTATTGTCTCACTTAACTAATGATAATTTTAGTTCCTTATCATTCTATTTATTTTAAAAAGAGATTCTCATGTGAGTGACAAATGAAGGAAAGGGAAAGTCATTGGTGCAATTAATCACATCCAAGATCTAATTTAGAAAATAAATAGAGTTGCACTGACTCTGTTCCAAACATTTTGCACATGAAGTCCAGAATAGCATTTTGCATATGAAGTCCAGAATAGCAGCTACTCATCGAAACAAAACTGAGGTGGGGCCTAACTTGGCAGTAAGCCATGCTCCCGTTTCCTGGTCAGGCATTCTTTCCACGTGGCAGCAGGTGGTATTTAATTTAGCCCTTTTTTCTAAAAGCATTCTGTTTTTCTTAATAGATGCTCCAGGTGGTTCAGACGTCACAAGACATTATTATATTCACAGGATAGCCTCATTCCACATAAAGTGTGTTAAAGGGACTGGACCGTGAGAAAAGTGATTAGGGTTTGAAACCTTAAACCTAACGCCTGGATTCTCTTTCTCCCCTTTAGGACATGTGTAATGATTGTCACATAGAATTTGGAACAAGTTTATCCTCCACCCAAAATGTTGCTGTTTTGAAGACATACAAATTACCTCATATGTCTAAATATTTGTTAATCTTTTGGGGAAAAAAGTTTAAACATTTTCATTCTATAATGAGCAAGAATTGTTTATACTAATTTATTCATCCATCCATTGTTTCAACAAACAATTTTTGAGGACCTCAGATACACTAGGCATTTTAGAATATTTTAGTAAAACCTACGTAAATTAACTGGAGGATGAGAAATGTTTAATCTGAAACATTTTTAATGCAAATTTAAAAATTTAGTGTAAATTTCTAAAGCATGTGAAATTAAATGGAAAACAGCATTTACTTGTAGATGTTGAGAAGAAGAGGATTTGAGCATTACGCAGTGGAGGTAATGGCAGGCTGTGTTTCATATGGCCACATATTTTTATTTTGGGGGCGGGGGGCTGGAAACCAGCTGTTTATGCATGTCCTATTTTTCTTGCATATTCTATTCAAGTCACACTTTCTTTAAGTCATATTTTGCAAGCCCACTCTGCTCTGCTCTGCTTGAATCTGTTTCTGAATTCTACAATATTTTATACCATTAAACCTGTAGACTTTTATACCATTTCACACTGAACTCTCTTTGTTTCAGGGGTATTCATCTTGTCTGCCATGGTAAGATGTAAGTTTCTCTAAGCACAGAGTTTGCACCTATTTTTTCTCTTTACAATATTGCATAGCTTAGTGATGGATGAAAAAATTAATATTTGCCAACTTTTCAAGAATTACAGATTCGGAGGAATATTTTTTGACGATTTTTCCTGAAATTTATCACAAAATTGATCCTGGAGTTGCCTGTTTTTTTCTTGCCCAGTGAATCCTTTGAATTGTCTGACTCATTTTTGTTTGTGGTATTTTTTTTACCATGGAAATTTTTTTTAACCCACCATTTATTTCTTCTAAGAATTTTTTTCTAAATTTATTCTAATAAATTTTTTTCTAAATTTATTCTAATAAATTTTTCTAATTTATTCTAATCCTTCTTGTTTTACCTGTTGCCACTTTCTAGGGCTTCTGTTGTTGTGAGCAGTCATGGTTATAGTTTGAGAAAACTCTCTCCATAATTTAGATCATCTTTAACTAGTGGCCATGAGACTATGGTTTGGAATTGCATTTTTAAAAAATGATAGAATTGCTATATCATTAACTGCAGGAATTGCATAGCTGTTCCAGTAAATGTTTGTATTACCTAAAAGCTTATGGCAAGTCTTTCAATATGAAATTCCCCTCATTTTAGCCACCACTGCACTGTGCTTTCTTTTGTGATGTGGTATATTATTGTGCTGACATAAATAACAGAAACAACTAGATAAGGTAAAATGATACATCCGTGATTACATCTTAAAATTCAGTGTTGTTAAATTGGGCCTTGGTTATAGGAAGAATATTGACTATTATGTTGCCTGGTATGCAGCAATTCTAATGAATAATTATTGTTTTATTGTTGACAGTTTCTTCAATAGTGTTTTGTTGCCTTCATTATAAAATAAAATTTCACCATTTTGATGAAGGCAAGTGTGTATGCATATTGACAGAATTTGTTTAAAAGCAATTACGTTTATTTTCAAGTAAGAGCAAAGGTTTTGCAAAAAAAAAAAAAAATGCTAATGACTACATGTTAACCATTCTTAAATCGCATATAAAATGCAACTACATATTGAACACTTAGTGTATGCCCAGCACCTGATAAGTGTTAAGACAGTAACTAAATGTATTGGACAAAGTGCATCATAAGCATTCTAAAATTTAAATGCAAAAGTAAGATACCATTGTTATAATAGCTATCACTTCATACGGTCCTTTTTATACAATAAGTACAGGTAAATGACAGCTCTCATTCTTTCCAAATAATCTTACGTTTTAAAGTAGAACCAAAACTTTAAAACATGAGATTCAGAGTCCAAAAACATGGAATTTTACACTTTTATCTGTTATTCCCAACCATCACCTCTCTTTTTATGCCCATCTTTAGTTTTTATTGCCCGTTTACTATCTTGAAATGAAATTTACAGATAATATATATTATTTAAACAATAATATAGCCCAGCTACATATATAAACGTGTGCATTTTAGTAAGCTCCTACTTGGGCAACACTGCAGGAGGAAGGCTGAATGCTGTTGATTGCCCTGATAGAGAATTACCATAAATAGAACAGTTGCAAATACAGACTATATGTAAGTTATGTGATTAGTGATTTTAGTACCACAAGTGGTATTCTCGTTAGTGATGTTGATTTTCACAATGTTTTACAATCTTTGGTAAGGTTTTCATCAAAAGAAAATATCATTTCTTCTTCTGCATAGTTATCTCATTCCTAGAAAATTCCATACACATTAAAACCTTGCAATAATTATTTATTTTCCTATAGTAAATAAGTCTAGCCTTGGCTGATTACGAGTTGCCCTTTCACCCCATCAATGTCCAGTGGTCATTCGGGTCATGCAGCTGACAGGGCAATTCTTGAATTGCCTATCTAGCATTACTGTTGCACACCCTCAACATGCCATTGACAATTCCCCAGTTATTGTGACCACCAAAAATGCTCCCACAAATTTAGAAAATGCTCCTAATTGGGCATCACTCTCAACTCTGATACCTCTGCCTTCTGTGATGCAGACATACTTTGGAAATATTGTGGGTCCAGTTCAGACCATCACAACAAAGTCAATACCACAGTAAAATGAGTCACACCATTCTTTTGGTGTCCCACTGCAGATAAAAGCTATGTTTACACTGTGATGTATTTTATTAAGTGTGCAAAAGCATTATGCCAAAAAAACACATCTTCATACCTTAATTAAAAATATTTTTTTTGCTTAACAAATGCTGAGTTTTTTTGCTGGAGGAGGGTCTTGCCTCTTTGTTGATGGCTGCTGACCGATCAGGATGGCGGTTGCTGAAGTTTGGGGTGGCTGTGACCGTTTCTTAAAATAAGACAATAATGAAGTTTGCCACATCAGTGGACTCTTTCTTCTGCGGAAGATTTCTCTGTAGCATGCGATGCTGTCTGACTGCACTACAGTAGAACTTCTTTCAAAATTGGAATCGATACTATCAATCACTTCCCATGCTTTATCAACTCGCCTTATGGACTATTCTAAACTCTTTGTTGCATTTCAACAATGCTCACAGCATCTTCACCAGGAGTAGATCCATCTCAAGAAATCACTTTCTCTGCTCATCCCTAAGAAGGAAATCCTCATGTGTTCAAATTTTTTCCATAAGATCACAGCAGTTCAGTTGCATCTTCAGGCTCTGCTTATAATTCTAGTTCTCTTGCTATTTCCCACCACATTTGCAGTTACTTCCTCCTCTAAAGTTTTGGACCCCTCAAAGTCAACTATGAGGGTTGGAATCAACTTCTTTTAAACTCCTGTTTGTATTGATATTTTGACCGCCTCCCATGAATCACAAATGTTCTCAATGGCATCTAGAATAGTGAATCCTTTCCAGAAGTTTTCTATTTACTTTGCCCAGATCCACCAGAGGAATCACTATCTATGGCAGATATAGCATTATGAAATATATTTCTTAAATAATAAGACTTGAAATTTGAAATAACTCCTTGGTCCATGGGCTGCTGAATGGATGCTGTGTTTGCAGGCTGGAAAGCAACATTCATCTCTTGTAGATCCCCATCACAGCTCTTGGTTGTCCAGGTACTTTGTCAGTAATATCTTGAATGGAATCTTTTTCTGAGCAGTATGTCTCAACAGTGCTGCTTCACCTTATACTTTTATCTTATGAAGATTACTTCTTTCCTTAAACCTTATGAACAACCTCTGCTCGCTTAAAACTTTTCTTCTGCAGCTTCCTCAACTATCTCAGTCTTCATAAAATTGAAGAGAGCTAGAGCCTTGATCTGGATTAGGCTTTGGCTTAAGGGGATGCTGTGGCTGGCTGGATCTTCAATCCAGACCACTCAAACTTTCTCCATATCAGCGATAAGGCTGTTTCACTTTCTATCATTTGTGTGTTCACTGGAGGAGCACTTTTAATTTGCTCAAGAACATTTCCTTTACATTTACAACTTGGATAACTGGTGCAAGGGGCCTGGCTTTCCGCCAGTCTGGGTTTTTGACATGAGTTCCTCACTAAGCTTAATCATTTCCAGCTTTTGATTTAGTGAGAGACATGCTACTCTTTGTTTCACTTAAACACTTAGAGGCCATTGTAGGGTTATTACTTGGCCTAATTTCAATATTGTTGTGTCTCAGGTAATAGGGAAGCCTGAGAAGAGGGAGAGAGACAGGAAACAGCCAGTCAGAACATACACAATGCTTATCGATTAAGTTCACAGTCTTTTATGCGCGCTAGCCACGGCACCTCAAAACAATTCCAATAGCAACATCAAAGATCACTGAGCACAGATCACCCGAACAGATGTAAAGATAATGAAAACGTTTGAAATATTGCAAGATTTATGAAAATGAGACTCAGAGGCACAAAGTGAGCACATGCTGTTGGAAAAATGAAGCCAATAGACTGGCTTGAGTCAGAGCTGCCACAAGCCTTCAGTTAAATAATAATAATAATAAAGTGGAAATATCTGAGACACACATTCCAGTGAAGGGCAGTGAAATGAGATATGCCTATACTTGGACAGTTATTCAACCTGCCTGAAAATCAGTTCACGCCTCTCTGAAGGATTTGCATTGACATTTAGTGAGACCATCAACTTGCTCTAATGCTGGTTTCCCAAGGATGGAAGGGTTTAAACAATGGCAGTAGTTTGGAAATGTTTGTGTAGTCACAGATACATTACTTTGAGGGTGCACTATCATTTACATTTATATGTTAATTAAAAACTAAAAATTACATTAATTTATTGTCACTGCAAATGACTGAAAGAAAAGCAACTTACATATTTCAGTTTCAGAAGTCAAATTTCAAAAATTTAAGTGGTAGAGACCATTACTCTCTTCAGATAGATAAAGAAAGATCAAGTATTCACTGATTCCAAAATCAGAAAATACATTTATTAGGGAAGTGATTTTCGATGATACTGAATAAGGGAAAATCAACCAAGTTATAAAAAATTATTCTGGAGTCCTCAACAATTTGAAGGGATAGATTCTATTTTTTTTCTAGCCATTATGGGGAAGGAAAAAAGATAAACAAAATAAATTGTCTTTAGGTACATACAGTTTGGGGTGGCCTTCTAGGTA
Organism: Cabassous unicinctus; assembly: GCA_029593785.1. NCBI lineage: Eukaryota > Metazoa > Chordata > Mammalia > Cingulata > Chlamyphoridae > Cabassous > Cabassous unicinctus. The sequence goes on from JAQZBX010013582.1 coordinate 24,099, forward strand.
AACTGATACAAAGAAGTATATATTCATGAGAAAGTGACTGCACATATGAAAATGGGCTCTGTGTGTTTATATATGCATGAGGATCTGGAAGGGTATGCGCCAAATTGTTAATAGTAAGACTCTTCAGGGTGCAGTATGGGATTGGGGTAGATTTTAAAGGAGAACTTCCATCTTTATCTCTATATACTTTTATTTTCTAAACTTTAAAAATTTTGTATCACTTTTGGTATAAATATAAAAATAGAAACAGTACAATATTTTATCAGAAGTGCATTTAGGAACACTCCTGGTTCTGTATATGGTATCAGGTACTTCAGTAAAGGTTTGTCATGATATTGCCAACTTGCATTCTCTCAAAGCTATGCTTCTGTTGTTTTTGCTCAATGGTGACAGTAGGAAAGAGTGGGAGAAGATGAAGAATTTAGTCACCTGGTTCTATAACTCAAACTGTGGTCAGTTTATAAACAAAGTGCTTTTCCATTGTCTCTTAGAAAATGATTCCATAGAAATAAATGACTCAGTCCAAATTTACGTTTGGCTTTTATTCCTCTGTTGTAGAATTATTTTTCTACTGAGTTTTCACAACAGTATTGTGTCACAAGGTTAAAAAAAAGATTTATAAATACATTTTTGAAAATTGTAACAAAATAATTTGTAATGACTCAGAGTCCTTTCCTTGATTTCCTGCTCATTCGTTTATTATCATTCACACTTCAGTCATTGAGCGACTATTGGCCAGACCAGGAAATGTGTGCAAATTAGTCAGTAAAATAGTTTCCAGTGTAATATTGGAATAAAAGAATTCACTTTCCTCTTGTGCCTCACAAATAGTGTTAATTGGCATCTGTAAGACACTTGTAAATAGTTTATTTTAGTCAGAGAAAATTGAGATTTGTCTGTGAAACAAAATCAAATATCTGGATAATGAAACACTTTGACATTATCAGACGCATTATATAGGCAGTGTTTGCATAAAATGCATGTTGATTGAAATTGCATTTGTAATCAAATCAATTTCTAGACATTGAAATTCAGTTTCTCATAATGCTATGCTGCATTCTATCTCTTGCCAAGTACCTCATATATATTGGATTTAAATTGATAGGACATTTCATTTTAAGAAGGTAATCTTAAAGGAAACTTTTGCTTTAAGAAAAAATTTTTTGAAATTATGTAGTGTAGAATTGTAATTAGATATGTATATTTAATTAATATATTAAAATTCTTTAATCATTTACATAGTAACACATTAATATGATAAAAACTTCCAAGAGCAGAAGTGAAAGTATGTAATGAAATTAATTTTCCCTACTATGCCAAGCTACTACCTATATCTCTAGAGGAAATGCTTTAAAAATTCCTTTGCATCTTTCCAGAAATTAGATATGGGCATGTGTCTCAGTAATGATGTGTGTATATATTTATATACATATGAACGACACAAATATATAGATATATATAGATATGCATATATGTGCTTACACATATGGAAATATTATGAATATTCATATGCAACAGTTGCCAAAATATCTTGCTTTGTGGAAACTAAAAGATGAAGAACCACTTTGTATGCACATTTCAGGAAGGGATCATTAGGTACATGTGTGAGTGTGGTGTTTGTGTGTGTGAGTGTGTGTAATCTTTTTTATGGCTTTATCTTATTCATTGTATCATCATATAAATTTTATACTTTATTTAAGCTCTCCCCAATAAATGAACTTTTAAATTGATTACTTTTTTTTGTTATTGTTACAAGGCTATGGAAAATAGATATTGATATTGTAGATCTATCTTTTATTACATGCATATTGGACACATTTTAGAAGTTAAATTACTGAGTCAAATGATTTCTGTATTTTTACTCTTGAGAGATTTCAAAATTAGCAAAACATTTATAACAAAATTGCTCTTCCATCCGTAGTGATTGAGTACCTCTTTCTCAAAATCCTCATCAAAACTGTGTTTTGAACTGTTAACCATTGCTATTTTAAATATGCTCTTTTCATATGAATTTTAACTCTTGTGTAAATAAAATTATCAACCAATTCACTATTATATTTTCTAAAATATTTTCAGTTGGTTCTCATTGGTGATCTTACTATACAAACCGATTATCTTAAATGTTGGTATTCTTTATGAGTTCTTTTTATTTTTGAACTACAGATACATGTTTCTTGTCCAAGTCAGTATTTATGGGTTTAGGCTTCTTCATCAATAATATAAGACTGAAATATATTGTCTCTATGTTCTTTATTAGAGGACATAGAATTCATTACTCAGTCTTTTTTCCAATAGGTACAAACCTTGATGGTATGCATTTCTATATACCAACTTCCATTCTAACTTGACTTGTTATAATACTTTCTTTTTCTTTATATATCTAATGTAATGAAGCAATAGATATTCTATTAAATATGTATAGTGAAGAAATATATGTATTTCAAGTACATGCTTTCAAATATACATATATGCCTCTGTGTATAAATCTATATATGTGGAAACTCTCAGTTGTCAAATGTGAGAAAATAATATTAGAAGAATTTTACAAGTTAGGTGAAAATAATCACCCTATTGTTAAAGATTTTATTAATTTATGAACTCATATGAAATAGTTTAGTAACCCATAAAGTTAGACAATAATATTAGTTTTACAAATTCTACAATTTGGAAAAATCTTGATTAACATATTGACTACCATGTTCATTTTGGCATCAGTAAAAGGTCATTTTCAATTTCCCAGTTGTTTTTAACTTAATTAAGAAAGGCGTATATTTCAAATTATTCTAAAAGAACTGTTTTATTAAGTAATTGAAAAAATCTTTACCAAAGCAATAAAAAGGGGATATTCAAGATGATTAGTTGATTAATGTATGCACATATAAGACTGATTACAACAAGATGGCATCAGTCAGCACCACATTATCTGGTATTACTAAAGAGCATGTCATTTAGTACTAAGATGAAAATGTACCCCGAACTCCAAATCTCTAGGGCTGATAAGGCATCCAGAACTGTGTATTTATCCATTTATGGGCAATGTCAAACATATGAAGTTCCTTACGTGTACTTCTGCTCTGGTAGAATATGTCTTTGCTATTTTAATTCTTTTAAGAAAACACAATATAGGTTCAGGCAATACATCTTTTCATTTAATTTCAAGAATTAGATCTTGTCTAATGAGAAAGTCTTTTTGATCCTTGAAAAGACTTATGAATAAGGGCAGATTGTTTGAATGGTCTCATTTGTAGCCAAATATTTGCAGGTAATTGGAGGTAATCTCAATTGAGTATTAAGTCCACAAGAGTTTGCATAAGTGGTTCAATCTCCAGGAGCTGGAAGTAAATACTAACTGCTTGATGGGATAATGTGGGTATAAAATGATAGCAGAGTGATTATACACAATGTGCCTCTGCAGGACTAGCCAAACTCCTGTTGGCTAAGCGAGGGAAGTAAAATGAGTGAGTCAAGCTGGGGCTTTCATCTTGTATCTTCCTAGAGGCAGGTTATCTTTGGCAATTAACATTCACCACTCTGAATGGTTTGAATCTAAGTACCCACTAACTTCAACTATCTTTATTATTTGGCAGAGTTTCCCAGTAGGAGATGGATAACGCAAGGAATCTAGAGACCAGAGATTTGCTGCACTTACTTTAAATACATGAGCATTTGGCAAGAACCCAGTCCCCTTAAAACTTAAATGACTCTTCTGGAAAACATAAAGCTGTTTAGGCAAAATTATTTCAGGACTTTGAATATCTAGCTGATGGTACATCTATTATCTTTATTTTTAAAAATAATATGCAAGGTACACTCAAAAGTGTTTTTCTTTAACGCAGCATGGAGTGCTAGAAGGAGGACAGGCTTGGAAGGCAGCCAGGTTGGGTGAGAATGTTGTCAAGGTCCATCATGCGCTGTGAGGTTTTAGATAAATCCTTGTCCCCGTTTTCAATAGGGAATAAGATCACCGGGTTTCTGTAAGGGTTTAAGAGGGGAAACAACTGGTTTTGGGAGTTTGACCCTGAAGCCTGTGAGTCTGAGTACTCAGGTGAAGCTCAGTTCTATGTAGAGTAAATAGCCTGGGGGGGGACCTGCACCATTTGACAGATTAGCTAACTGTCAAGTGCAGCCTGTGAGAGTCTAGGATCACAGAGTTTGTCTGTGGCAGAGGTGGGATCCAAACACAGTTCACCTGCTCTCCATGCTAGCATCACTGAACTCAGGCGGCCTGAGCAGCAGTGCATAAAATAGTAAAATTTTACTACATGTTAAGAGCCTTTCATGTGTTAGGTGATAAGTAAGAACGTTTTGTGTAACCCTGGGGCCCAGAGATGCTGAGCAAAGAGATACTGTTAGAATAATGAAATAAAAACATTTATATTTTATTCAAAATATCTGCTGAAACCTTCTGTATGTATATGAAAAAATTATGAATGTACCTATATGACTAGTAAAGAAAATATTGAGAGGAAAATTTTCACATTCATTTACTTCCATTTTTGAATACTGTCTAATTATATGAGTAACTTAATAATTACTAGAAAATATAGCTGTACTGTTTCCTATTAGGGTTTCTAGAAATACTTTGATATATTACCTTTTAAAAACTAATTTAGATTTTCTCCCAAACTAAACCCTCATAATCGAGTCTCTTGAAAGATTTGTTTTGTCCAATATTTTAGTTCATAAACAGCTTTTCTATTTGAGATCTTGGCTAGTAATTTATTTAGGTATACTATGAGACAGTGAAATTTTGCTTTGTTTTGTTCGATTGTGTTTGCCACTTATAAAATAAAATGCCTAAAATAATTCTTCTGGATAGAAAATGTAACATTATTTTTCTGTAATTAGCCCTATCATAGAATATCGTGTTAAATTACCTTGAGGGAGGAGTGCTAGGTCTCACTCTGCAGTACAATGAACCAGGGCGGTCATGGAAAGCTGAATATGAAACTCGAGAAGCACAATTTTTTTGTTCATAACTAGATCCAAGCATTGCAACTTATTCGATAAACCAGGCAATTAACCTCTGAAAGCAAGAGATGTTGACAGTATCATTTCACACCGACAAAACAAACACTAAATGCAAGGTGGATTCAAAAAACATTTTTATTCAAATAAGAACTAATTTTCTCCTACGGTAAGATGATGCTATGCATGAGAAGCCTTGAACATCACCAATAGCCAATTTCTGTGAGATTATGAGATTTTGAAATCTAATTCTCTTCATTTCTGTTACTTCTTTTCCTTATCTTGAAGAATATAAAAGCTCAACTGGATTTGTTTTAGCCTTAGAACTAGGAATTATAAGGTCCGTGGATGATCTCAATTTGATTTTATATTTTAACAAGCTGCTATACGATGCTAATTCAATAAGTTCTGTGTGATTGAAAAAACAAAAAACAAACAGACAAACAAATGGAATAGTAAATGGTGGTGCGTGACACCAGAGGCTAAGAGTATGGATTTTGGTTAAAATTCTAATCAATTTCAATCACATCTATATCTGGGATGTCTTTTAATTTCATAGCCTCACAATTGGCATCACTTTTGAGATGTGCTGTGGAATCACACACTATGCGGTGATGGATGTTCTGGCCACAGCCCTGGTGTTATGTTGTGTAGTTTAGCTGTGGAACGTGTGCTGGGCATGACCAAGGCACCTCTTCTCCCAGCAGGAACACATCTCTGCTTTCCCATCTATAACATCTGGAGTCTCATTAGAAATCAGGTTAATCCAGTGTCTCCTACTAAAACATTACTCACCCCAGAGGGAATCAGTGTGCTAGTTTTCATTAGTCACTTATATTTTGCAGTGAATAACCACTACACTTATTTCCAGGCATTGCTGTGTGAGGTTGAAGGGTTCAGTGATCCAGTTAGAGAGTGTGATAGCAAGTTTAAGGATGGCATTTAGTATTCATTTTGTCTGGGGAAATAATTCAGAGTTTCGAAGATTTTCTCGGGAAGATTGTGATTCAATGAACAAATCTATACAAACTCCATTCCTCCTGCACGGTGATGGCCCTCAAGGGATTATCAGACACCTGAAGGTATAGGTTTTGGTGTAATAATTATAACAAAGCTTCAGCATTTCATAATCCTGCATTGTATATATTTTATAATAATCGTGTCAAGTTAGTTATGATTCAATTATTTGTGAGCACATAGGTAAATTAAGGAAGTTAATGATAAACGGTAGGCTTTTTCAAAGTTTATTTTTCCAAATATCAGAGTGACTGATATATTTGTACATAAATTTACTTTCTGTATTTGAGTCATATATAATCTCTTTTTAAATAATATTACTCTTTAAAAAAAAACATTGTTCCTCATTTCTAGCACTTACTGTCAGTTTATCTTTGTATACCACCAATGCATTACAAAGAAAGATATGTAAATTAGACTTTCATTTAACAGTATTGACTTCTTAAATTTTTCCAGTGCATATGAAAATTTGACAAAAATATGAGTGATTAGATTACTTACATTTTTCCATGGGAAATCATCGGTTTTAATATCTATTGGCATTTTTTGGCGTGCAGAGTCATGTGATGACAACTAACATCATTTTCTCGGGGAAATTAAAAATTTTCAATAAGTTCATTTCATTGCTGCCATTGCACTGAAAAGCTGCTAGGGAATAGTTGAGCCTATGCCAGTTGGGGTGGAGATGGGTAGAGGGGGCAAGCAGAAGAAGAGAGAAGAGGAGGCATTTCATATCCAAACATCAGTTCAAAATTATTTAAGTGTTGTCAGGTTCTCTGAGTGCATTTGTTACACTCTCTGTACTGGCCAGTCAGTTGGCAAGCAAATCAGATGTCAGGCTTCTTTCAAATTCTTTCTCCATCTACATTTAGTGAAATCGTTCAATGTGCTTAAAGACTACAGCATGAATTAATCTCTCTCTCTCTCTCTTTTTTTTTTTGTATGTTCAGAGCCCTCCTTAAATTCATAGAGTTTTGGTGGATTTCTTATTGTTGTTTGTTTACTTGTGTTTTGTTTGTGGGAGGTGTAGGAAAGTCATAGTGATGGCTTCATGAGAAATATGGCTGTGTTGTGAAAGTGCACTTTTGAGGCCAAATATTCAAATTTGGTGTTCCTATACCCAAATATTTAAAATTTCTTATCCCTAGTTGTGAATGGATTGAAGCTGTTTATTCTGAGATGTGAAGAGCAAAAAGAAAAAGAAATCAATTTCTTGAGCCTACAGTCAAATAACATGTTATAAATATTTTCCTTTTTCTTGTTGTCTCCTATCTATACTCTCAATTTTTGTATTATTGCAAAGAAGTGTTTCTTTACTCTTGTGCTTTATGTTTATGTCTGTTTTTCCCAGATATTCTAAAGCTTTATCATGTGAAAGAGAGAAGTAAAGTTATGCAAATTTTAAACTCCAGCTATACATTTATAAGGATACAGGGAATCAATAGTCTTTTTCAATCAAAAGATGAGCAGTTTACATATTCATATACCCGATGAATGACTACAAATGAGAAAGTTTTAGCTCTCTCAGATTAGGGCATTTGGGTGTAAAGAAAATGAGACATTTTCCTTTCCATTTCATAAAATGGAGCCAGGAACATAGAATTGGCATTATTAGTTTTTTTTTTACCCTTTTCAACATGCTGCACATCAGCACCTTGTTCTGCTACTGGACTATGGGCAGAGTTTGTTATCACCAGAGGAGGTTCTCAATGGCAAGGCTAGCTTGGTGGGACCATTGTCCTCTCTTGCCTATACTTTACTATTTTATTATTAATTTGTATAATGATTTTATTTTAACAGTTTGATTAATTGTATACAGCATTGAGCTTATGAAGCCCAAATTATTTTTTTGTCCAATTTAATAACCAAAATTATTGTTTGGGCGGGTATGTGTTCATGTTCTCTGTGGCCCCAGTTTGAAAACCCTCAGTAGTTTCCAGTTGTTAGAGACATGGGCTCTGTGGTCTTAGATAAGCTATTGAAGCCCTCTGAGACTTAGTTTCCACACCTGCAAAATGGGATACTATTAGTCTCTAATTCATACGGTTATTTTAAGGTTATTTTTAGAGAATATGGCAAGTATGAACTCAGAGTAGTGACTGGCAGTTAGTTAGTACTCCACATGTTGGCCAATATTAGTGTGTTTCTGTGTATGTTAGTGTTTTTCTTTACCAGTGCCCCATACTAGAAAATCAACTCAATATGAAAATCTTCCTGCTGTATAATAATGATCACTTATTTCAGAGTCAGGAAACAAAATTCTGCAAGCACTCTTTTTGACTGAGTTATGTAACCTCTTCTGGTTTCAGCGTTCTCATCTGAGAAATGAGAACTGCAATAAGGAAAAAAATTAATACCCCTTGTGTGAGTTTATTGTTTTCTCAGAAGCCATTTGATAAAATTTTAGAATTCGTTTCTCTCAAAAAAAATGATTAATTGTGCCTTTTTAATCAAAATGCTATAACAATAATTTCTTTCATATGATAAATGAATATTAGATAGCTAATATCTCTGGATTCTAGATATACCCTTGTCTACTCTAGTCTGTGAACTGTACCAAACCTCTTTAAGTATTTTTACAGGTCTTCTGAGAACACAATGACAAATATAAAGAAGTACGTAAATGCAGATTCTCTTTATGGCCTTTAAAGAAAACTGTATTTATTTGAAATAATTCCCTTACACACAATTGTTGTATAATTTCCAAATATTTTAAAATTATACATAAATTCTAATTCTAACCAAAGAAAGAGCAAAGTTAATATACCTGACACCTTCTCATATATATGTATTTGATTAATTCATTGCATATTTGTGCATTTCTAATATGTGCCAGACTCACCAAAAAAGCTTGATTTCAGAACTGTTAGAGCAAGAGATTCTTCATTTCTATTTTCAGGATGCACAGATTCTTGTTTATCTCCTCTTATCTTTACCTCCTTTCCAGTGAGCCTCTGTTCTTTCATCATGCAAAATCAGCAGACAGTATTATAGCAGTAGGGTCAGAGAAAGTGTTTCGTATGGAAGGCTGAGGTGGGTTATTATAATTAGGAGTTACACAAATTCCTGAATGATTTTTAAATTATCTGAATTATTTTATATTATTGAGACCATGGAAAAGGAGATCTAGAGTAAGCCCTAGGGATTACTGCCTACTCCCTTCACTTGCCAGTTGTGAAACCATTTGGGGCCTAATCTCGTTTTTTCAGCCATGCTCTACATTAGATTAGTTCTCAATATACTAATCCCCCGATGAGAACATAAAACAGAAACTATGTGAGATGTTCTAAAGTAACACAGGCGATACCTAAGATCTAAACAGGAAAAGTAGCATATCTATAAGAAAACAGATTAAAAAGAGATCTTGATATAAAGTTCCAACTAATAGATTTTGCGCTAGAAAGACAATTTATGGATCCTTATCACTCAGGTTGAGATGGAGTTGATAACAGAAGATTCAAGAGTGGAGGAGAATAACACTGGAGTAAAATACTTACAATTATATTTATGAGTGGAAAATGTGATTACTATTTTAATGTCATTTATAAAATGATGCTGTTCTATTGTCATAATAAAATCACATCAAGAGGATGTTATTTTATGCTTGGGGGCAAAATCTGTTTAGATTGTTGTTTCCAATAGTGTAACACAGACACTGTAATTATGAAATAACATTCTCAAAATAGCTCACTCAATGCATTGATAGAAAAAGAGGATCAGTGCAATTACTTTTTGGCAAATTTGTTTAGAACGCAGTTTGGGGAAATTTAGTTTTTTCCAGAGGCACTTCTAATAGAGAGTAGTGTTTATAGCAGAGAGTGGAATCTCTTAGGAGGAAATTTTGATTTAATGCAAATTAAGATATTCCAAATAATCCAAATCACCATAATGAAATCAAACTCTTCTCATGATTCTGGAAGGAAGTAAACTACATAGTTATCATAATATGATCAATGATGCTGTTGGATTAATGGCTTTTTATGATGTAAGCATCTTAAGAAGGAAAGCTATAAGTTAAAGCTAAATGTAATGGTTTAATTGCAATAATTTTTCTTAAAGAAACAAAATAAAACTTGTGACATTTGAAAATGTCTCGTCCAAGTCAGTCTTCACCATGTGAAAAAGCCCATGCAGAATTGCTAGGGAAACTGTGGTACCCTACTTAGGAAAGAGATAGGGCACACACAGGCTGTATTGGGCACCTAGATTTGTTTTGCTAGACTAACATAGTCATTTTTTCAATGTTAATATCTACAATTGAAAACATTGGGTTTGATTTTTAATACATTTGTTCTTTCCGGCTGATCCTGAAAAACCTGGCATGTCTATCTGCATTTCCATATTCCAGGTGGAAAACAGTCCTTGAGAGCTGAATATTAACATACCTGTCATTTTTCAAAGGCATCTTGCAGTTAACCACATCCTATCCCTGCTGTCGTTTTTATTACCTGCCAGGTCACCATTAACTTGAGTGATGACTCCTGGCCAAAAAGCAGGAAAGAACTGCCCATTAGATATGACTTAACTGAATGGGAATGGAGTTCTCGGGGATTTGATGAGAACATGAATTTGATGGGGGGGTGGATAATGGGATACAGTGTGAGAAAAGTTAAATATTTCAACAAATATGTGTTGAGCACTTTCTATGGTCTCAGTACAGAGGGATGAGCCACAGTGCAAATATTTCTGCCCTCACGGAGCTTCCACTGCACTGCCTTCAGTTCTTGAGGCTACAGCCACCGTTAGAGGCCAGCCTTCTGGTCACTCACTCCTTGCTCAAGTCTAGCCTCTAAATATGTCTCCTTCATCCATATTTACCTAGTACTTCTATAGTGAATGAGTCATATTGTTTTGCAATTTTCGGATCCAAGATGGAATCTATAAATCAAATAAGCTAATCTCTTTATTTTTAGCACTTGCTAAGCAGGATTGGCAAAGGGCCAAACTCATCCACTGTTTAAAAAGCAGTTTGAAGTGAAAGCAGGCTGTTCTTTCTTCATCCAAGAAAAATATACTTTGTATATGTACATATATGTGTGTGTAGGTAGATAGATGGATAGACAAACACATGCACACACACAAAAGAAAAGCAAAAAAAAAAAAAAAAAAAAGCCCACAAAATTATCCAGAGAGATTAGATACCCAGGTAGTGAGAAGGCTACTTGGAATCTCATGACATTTTCAAAATATAACCAAATGAAGATATTCTTATATGAGAGACATGACATATATGTATCTGTCTCTCTTGCTAGAACTTCTGATAAGAACACTGATTGATTGTGTGTTATATCATTCAACTGGGTTTTCCCAAGATTTTCAATTATTCTTTTCAAGAGCACTTTCCAATTATATACATATCAGTTTTCATAAATATGAGAAAATCCCTGAAATTTCTGAAGTATATATATTGTTTAAAGGAACTTGAACACATGTACATTATTATTAAACAAATCATTAGGAAATTTTCTAGTTTATAATAGGAAGATACATGATTAAGTATGTATGACTATCTTATAGACACATAAACATATCCACATCAAACTACTATATTAGCACTTTATTCTGAAATTATTGTGAGCAGCCATTTCAAAATGACACAAGCAAATCATTTAGGCACTTGTTCTGAGTCACTACTTACAAGGCATAAAACGAGCTACCTGGATTTGCTTTTAATTTCTAGTAAGCTCTAGACAGTAGACAAAGATGCCTTGATTTCTTAGATGTGAGGTAAGTGTCTCACTATGAGATGTCATGATTTTTCTTTGTATAAAGTTGGTTGCTCTCCTAGTGTTATTATGTTTTTAACTTCCTTGTTAAGTGAATGGAGTACAAGTGAGATGAAATCTTACCTAACATTTTGGTAAAAGTTGAATTATACAAAAGGCTTTACCTGTAAACTTTTTTGCACTACTGATAATTACAACCAGGGTTTGTTAGGAACTCAACATTGGGCTATGATAAAGAAATAAAACTAGGTGATGAAATCATTTTCTTTTAAGTCAAACAAATCTAAAATAAGTGCTATGGGTACTTTAGAAAGGTGAAAAACAAACAGCACAAATACATTACGTTCAAACTTGAAATTGTCTAATATAAAAACAAGACACTGAAACTTAATTTCATAACAATGATAACAATGAAAGTCTTCAAGTATTTTTGAAATCTCTTTGCCGCTAGGCCAAATGACATATTTAGGAGTCTAGAAAGAGTTGAAAACCTTAAGTTTAAGGAAAGTGTAAGGTTTTCAACTCAGTCCGTACTCAAAGAGGTTAAATTTAGTGATCATTACTATATTTAAAAGCCAACACATGTGTTAAGAAACTGAATTATCCACAGCTTAAGTACATGTGTGCATATAGTCTGTGCATTGAGATAAAAATGTGTGCTCAAAATTTATATGTGAGTAGCTTAGTATCTTTTGTGTTGTTAGAAATAAGTGAATGTTACAGAACAGAAAAGTAAATAACTGTAATAGGTACTATTTTCAAAGGCCAAAATTTAAGATGTGGGAAAATAGATAACTCTTTAAAAATGAAATTTATGGTAATTTATACCTTGAGTTTCTTTCCAAATGATGGCAGAAATTTTTATCGAGTAAAGTCTAGGTAAACTAAGTCGCATCAGTATTGTTATTTATTTGCTTTTTATAATTCTAGTCTTTTCAGACTTTTACCTGCTTGCCTCCTTCTTCTCTGGATGGTATTTATAGTCCAGGGAACTTATGTGACCTCAAAACAGCAGGTCAAAGAGGTATCCCATACTGGGTCATCCTCTGTATTTTCCTGATACAGTCTGTGATGTAGCTCATCCCAGCTGGTCTCATTCCATCGGGTACCTGTTCGCAAAGTCCAGCTTGTGTACATTACTCATCTGATTTCATAAAGTCAGGTCCATGAAGGCAACCTGTTTTACCCCTCTTAGGCACAAGAGTCTTGGTTGTTCTTTCACATGGATTTGGGATCATATAAATGTTTGAGCCTAGCTAGATCCCATTGTACTGCTCTCTATACCCCAATGTTGCAACACTGTGCTGGCTTGAGGAATTTTCTCTGAGATTTGCTACTACCCAGGACTTTGCCTGGGATATAAGTCGCAGCCCATCTCTCTTCTCAAATCTCTCAATTTATCTCAGGTTCTTCTGTTGACATCCCAGTAACACTCAGTCTTCCTCTTGATATGACAATCTCCAAGATCACTTCTTGCTGTCCAAATTGTCCACATACCTAAACCAAGCATTTGTCAAGTTCTCAGGGAAGGGAAGATTATCTATTTTTTTTTTTCAAAATTATTGTTTATGGTATGAACTTAAGCCTTCGTTATTTAAAATATAAATACAGCTGTTGATGCTATGAGTTTCATGAACCTGTTTTTGGAACTCAAAATGTACTTGATTCTTTGCTCATTATGTTCATTGATAATTCCTCTATGAATAGAGGGAAGTCCATCAGGTAAAAAAAAAAAAAAAAGTGAAAGACGAATTTTTCTTTTCTCCAAAATAAGAAGCTAAAATATTTGATAAGTTATTTAGTGCTCTCTTCAACTTTAAAATTCTATGACTATAATGAAGAGCAACTTTCTATACTTGCAATCAGTCTTGCAAATATTCTAATACACAACACAGTGCATAACTCTTATAGTAGAATTAAAGAGAGATTTTACAGTGAAAATATGGGACCAGTAAGCAGAAATATAAAAACTTCTGAATTCACAGATAATATATTCAATTTCTAACAACTATCTTTCTGATTATCTGAAATGCCACCAGGAATTAGGAAATGCCACTCAGAAATTAATCTGTTTTTCTGCCACAACTATAGGTGGCCATAAGATTGTGGTCTCTATTACAAAAATAATAATTCTTTTTATTTATAGTACATTTTTCTTTTTAATATAATCATATAATTTTGTGGTGATTTGGAAAACACATTTCTTTTAAGAATTTTAAATACCTTTGTATTAGAGTTTTGGACTTTGGCTAACTTTCTGAATTGAAGAGATTTTATCCCCAGAGATTACTCCTGCAAATTTATTTTCAAAAACACATTGAAAAGTAACTTATGGAGAGGTTGGAAAGAATCATGAATGTCATATTTTGTTGAAATATAAGAAGGTTACAGAGAACTTTATGTATCACACTAGGCCCATCCTACCCCTCCACTAAATTGTGATGGTAGAAGTTAGAATAGCAACTGTAAGACATTTCTGTGGCTTATCCAGATTTACTTACTTCCAGAGTATTTCTATTTATTTTTCTTGTCTTCACATTAGACTATGAGCTTTTTGAATACAGAAAACATGTTAATTATTAATATATCTTTTAGTGTTCAGCAAACATTTTAAATTAATGGAAAATTATTTCCAACAGCACAATATTCAGACCCAAATAAAGTAACTGTAGAGATGATAAATCTTTTAAAAAGATAAAAAGAAATGGATAATTTTTAAAACCTCATATTTTATTCCATGGCATGGAAACTCTTCTAGATAATATTTACTGGGACAACTATGTGAACATAATAAACAGAGCTGGATTCCTAAAAATCTAAGCAAATTACTAGTTAAGAGTGGAACAAACTGCCTTGTCGCATTCTTATTTCTCAGCCTTGGAAGCATTCAAACAAGCCTGGGCAGTGGCTTGCTAAGACTCTTTTTGAAGAAATTAATTTAATTGGTAGAGAATGTTTAATCTCAAAGATTATTGCTAAATTTTAGGCTATGATTCTACTTTCATTCCTAATATTAGGCCAAGCTTTTCTGTAAGCTATATTATGAGGAAATCCATACTAGCATACTGTTTTAAAAGCTATATTATCAGGAGATCCATACTAGCATACTGTTTTAAAATGTGATGTTATCAAATATTGAGTTTTAATATGAGTCTCACGATGTTTGGCTTTACAAAGCTTTTTTTCAAGGCAATTATATTCACTGGGAAAAGATTTAACTTGGTGTTTTTCCCCCCATATTATTTAAAATATACACTTGACATTTTAACTAAACTGTGGTTTTAAAATAGTTGACATTTTAAAAATCACAAATACCATAAATTATGAAGTGTGTGCAATGTAAAATGTGCCTCATTGATTGATGTGAAATGAACCCCATTCCCACTGATCTGCTTAGCTTTTCATGGAATTTGCTTTATTTTTCCTTCAGCATTGCCACTTCTAGTATTCAAAGATTTTTACATTGCTACCAGTGATTTGAGGATCTTGAATGATAGTGCAGTGTGAAATAATTTGGATCTATTTCTAAGTGCAATTCATTCTAGTATTTTCCTGAGAGATGGAAGAATAAACTCATTCAATTCTGAAACCCTTGTTTCTACCGAGTGAACATGTATCTAGAATATAGAAGCCATGCCACAAATCGTTTCTATTTTACCTAACAATCATTCATCTTTGACAGGCATACTCTATCATTTACCTAGATCTCTGGATGTGAGAAGGGAATTGTTTTTCTCCCAGTAGAAAATACAGTAAATGAGATTCTATAGGCAGGGATACAACTAGAAAAAGATAGAAAAAAAGAGATGTTTGGCACGACTACAAATATG
>JAQZBX010013583.1:0-18590 GCA_029593785.1 Cabassous unicinctus
GTTTATCATGTGGGAGGCCCCGGGTTCGATTCGGGTCAAATTTATAAACTGGTATCCTCACTTCCCTATAAACAGAGCAATATTTGAAGTTTTGTCTTCCTTGAAGCTAGCATGTAGTATTGAGTACCTTCCCTCAGCAACACAGGTGGTTACATTCATTCTCCTAAGATCTGTGATTTCTTCAACTGATTCAAGACAGCAAAAGCCTCCTTTGTCAACAGTAGGCAAGTAAATTAGTGAGTAGAGAAATCAAAGAGTATATTGAAATCAAAAAGTATATTGGCTTACTACTGATCTCATCGTCTTTCTTTTCTACTAAACTCTGAACCATACCCATATTTTCTTTCACATTCCTGTCCTGTCATTTAACTCCATTTTCAATTCCAGACTTGGCATTAAAAAACAAGACGATGTTCTTTGCGGGGGGAGGGGGGGGAGGGAACAGTGTTGTGAAATACTATTGTAATAAGAAAATAAAGAAATGGATGGCAATTAGAATAATTCTAAAATCCTCTAAATGCTATGTCAATAGCAGATATTTCACAACTTATTTTTTTTTAACATATAACTCAGGAAAAGTCCTTTCTTCATACAGTTTCACTGTTTTCCAAGGGGAGATTTACAAACATGTGTTTTAAATGTGTGAATAAATTAATTAGACTTGTGACAACATTTACATTTATAATGTCACAACTTGAACCTTATTTTCCAGTTTCTATTAATTGTAGTAGAAAGAACACAGGATTTGGATTTAGGAAATCTGTATTCTACTCCAGTCTATAGACTGTAAACCATTTATTCCAGCAGATCATTTAACCTTTTCAAATGCCAGGGTTTCCTTTTCATTTACGAAATAAGTTTATTATCTGACTTAACTTATCAAAGTTATTTTAAAATGTGTTTTCTAAATCAGTGATTGTGGGCAAGCTGAGGAGTGTGTGGAAATGACCACATCAGAACTGGTCATACTGAACACTCAGCACTTCAGCAGAAATCATGGTGTCTTTAAAAGGGGTCTCTGGATTTGGGGTTTGAAAGGGAGATTTTAAAGAAAATGTGTAAATATCCATAATGTCACTGCTATGGGTTCAACCATGTCCCCCAAAAGGATATGCTGACGCCCTAATCCCCAGTACTCTCGAATGTGGCCTTCTTTGTAAACAGGTCATTGCAGATATAATTAAAGATCGCACTGGAGTCAAGTGGGCTCTGGTCCAATTTGACTATCCTTAAAAGAGGAGAGGAAACACAGACAGACAGACAGACAGGGAGGAGAATTCCATGTGAAAGCGGAGACGCAGGGAGAAGATAGGGATGAAATGGAGGCAGGGACGGGAGCTCTGCAGCCACAAGCCAAGAAATGCCTGGGGCACCAGAAGCTGGAAGAGGCCGGGAAAGCTCTAGCTTCCCTAGAGTTCTGGAGGGAGTGTGGCCCTGCTGACACCTTCATTTCAGACGTCCAGTCCCCAGAATGACGAGAGAATTAAGTTCTGTTGTTCTAAGTCACTGGTTGGTGGCACTTAGCATGGCAGCCCTAGGAAACATACAGACACCTTTAATCTGTCTGAAATAGGGGTCACGGAAGGCTTAGATAAGAAAGGTTAGAAGAAACAACATGATGTGCTAGAAAGAGAGCAGGCTTTTAGTCAAGCATGGGTTTGAACCCCAGTTCTGTCTACTTTTTCACACAGTGACCTGGGATTAAATATGTATAAAAATAATCTCTGTCTTGCAGAAGATGCTATTGTGAATTGCCTGGCCTCTAATGTGTGCAGGGGGGGAGAAGCCAGCACCCTGTGGGCGGCGGCGCAATCGTAGCTGTCATCACTGCTCTTCTAACGGGAGTTTCCTCCCTACGTGGGCATGTGGCCGTGCAATGCACCTTTTTTTTTTTTTATGTTTTGAATGTTGTTCCATCTGATTCTAAAGGTGAGAATTTTAAAATATGGATTTCTTGTTTAAATGCTGTATTTACCATATAACTGGTATTTTGAGAGAAAAGCGAGTCACTGATATATTTAGAGAATATAGTTTATGATTAAAGAGATGCTACATTATATTCTTTGCTGATATAATTCTAATTGATAATACATGAATTATGTCCACTAGGTACAAAGAATGTGAAAAAATGGATTGTTATATCAATACAATACATTTTATATGTGGAAACTTTATGGATTCTGTATTTTGTTTAACAATAAATATGCGTTGTCCACTTATGATCTCCATTGGCATCACAGTGTTATTCTCAAAGAAAGGAAGCTGTGAAGCTTCCTATTACTTTCTATTTGTCCTACAAAGCTAGCCCTTTTTAGGGTATAAAGATGGATCAACTGCTGTGACTGAAATCAATTCTGAGTCATAAAAGTCACCAGGTCTCCTTAAACAGCATTTTTTTTCCCTTCATGTCAGTCTACAAAACTGTGGAAGATTGCAGTTAAACATTGTTCTTGGTCATCTTAAGAGATGCCGCAGTGTCTTGCGTTATATATCACTCTACTCAATTGGTTGTGGCCCTATCTATCACTCAATGCTCACCCTGGGAAAAGAAAAACGTAGGCCAGACCTGCTCTTATTATATATACACAGTATGTTTTTTTAAGTGTACATCACACATCTAGAAGTAATGAGACACTAACCTTGAGGAATAAGCAGTGACGCAGGCTCCTCTTTCCCATGCTGTCTCTCTTTGGGGACATTGGGGATCACTTTTAAAAAGGAAAAACACAGATGAGACAATTTGAAGAAGAACTGGCAGTAAGGCTTATCCCTATAGCACAACTCCAAGGATAATATAAAATATCAATGTTGAATTTATTAAGCGTGTGATTTTTGACAGATGTGTTTATTTTCCTTCTATAAATTACCACAATCAGATGTCTTATAAGAAGTCCAATGAGATAATGTGTTTTTACTTCTGATGATACCATTGTACTCATTTTATGTGATTAAATTTTTTTCAAGGGAGTAGGTACCAAATACAATCAAACATATGGCACAAGCGATAAGTTATGCAAAGCCTATAATAAAAATGATGGGCCTTACTAAGAAATTTGAGGTGGTTTTTTTTCAGTCAATTTCCAGCATTGCAGAAATAAAAGTGAGAAATGTACTTCCTGATGTGCTCCCAGAGCACATCAAATGACTATAAACACTTAATTACTTTCAAAGCTGAATCTTTCTACTCCAAATATGTTTCCTGTTTTCAAATTGAAATTCTCACATAGCTCAATTGTGCTATTTTGATATCTACATGTGTAGTAAGAAAACATGTAGTTTGACATTTTTTTCTATAGCGTGCATGAATAGCTTTGCATCTATATTCTGCTCCATGAATAAGGTGCATATGAGCCGTTTAAAAATTATTGCAAAAGATGAAAACTGTTTAAGGCTGTGAACGATCTAGCAGTATCAATTACACAAGCAGGAAAGGGGAGCAGGATCACTGACTCTGACATATAAATGTAAGCAGAACGTTAGGACGCTTTAAAAATCAGAGCTCCGATGCAGGTAAGGAATTTTCCAATATCATTATGTATTCCCAGTAGTTAAGAAAAAACCTTCTTTTTAAAAATACCTACTTTCACTCATAATTTATATCAAATAAATAACCTAAATATGCTGGACTGAAGAAAACAGAAAACTAAAATTCTTCTTCAGGCACTTTTTATAAAAATTTAAGACCTTTGCAAGAATAGCAACATGGGTTAAGAATGAGGATATTTCAAGGAATTAATTTCTTATTTTTTTCATATGGGGAAATACATAGATACATTATAGCAAATTATTTTATTAAGAGATTTGTGGAAATAACAGAGCATGAGATCCTAAGTAGACTATAAATCAAATGAACTTAAATTCTGCATGATTTTATTTGTTACAGGTGAAAAACAAAAAAACAGATGTTGTAGATTTTCATCCCTTGAGATTTTTTAGATCAGATTATGAATGCTTTATTTTGTTTTTATTAAAAATGCAAATGCTTGCTTGCCAGTTTGAAGACATTGTTAATGTGTTAAAAGACTATAAATTCAAAACAACTTGAATGTGACTTCCAAGAACTTAACAATCTTAAGGAACCTAAACCAGATGTCTTTTGGGTTTAGAATCCCTATTCTTTATAATAGATTTATTGACAGTAAAACTATCCAAAACCTTTCCAGTTTCCTCAAATACATTTACAATTCTGGAAATTCAAGTGTTGAAACTTTTTTTTAACATTACATAAGGATGAATCAGAATATTTTATATTATATAGCCTAATTGAAGGTTTATCACCTTCTTGCCTTCTTATGTGATTGCATATATACACATACTTACACACACACACACACTCATGGGTTTTATTTAGCATTAGGCTCATATATGAAAAATATTCACAAACTGGTTTAGCTTAACCACAGGCCTTGATTAGCTCGCGGTTTCCGGATAGAAGAAGTTCACAATCAAAATATCGGCAAGGCTTGCTATCTCCCAGCAGTCTGCAGAGTTCTGCTGCTCCTGCGGCATGCCGCGGGGCTCCTTGGCTTGTAACGCTGCCTCCCGCAGGTGATGACGCCCTCTCCTTTTCACTCTTCCAGTTTTCTGTTGACTTCCGGCTTCTCTGTTTTCTGGCTTCCGGTTTCTTCACTTTATAAACCCTCTAGGGATATGGATTAAGATTAAGACACACCACGATTCAGTTGGTCGTGGTTTAACTAAAAATAAAATCTTCACAAGGTCCTCTTTATAAATTGACTCACACCCACAGGTGTGATTAAGATTAAGAATATGCCTTTTCTTGGGGTAAATAATCCAATCTACCATGGTCTTCCCTCTGCATCTCCAAAAGACAGTGTGCAAAATTCATTTACCCCATCTCAATATTCCAAAACGCTTAAGTCGTTTCAGTAACAACGCCAGGACAAAGGCTCATCTAAATCACTTACGGTTATGGTTATAGTCTGTCCTGGGGGAAATTCCTCTCCATCTGTGAACAATTATACCTTTTCAGTACACAAGTCTTAGGATAGCCATTCCTAGTTAGAAGGGAGATGGATGGAAGACAGGGGTCAGGGGTCCCAAGCAGTTTCAAAACCCAGTAGGGCAAATTCCACTAGATACCAACCTCTGAGAAGGGATGGCTTCTCACCTGTGGATCCATGTTTTGTCCTCATGGCCGTTGGGAGTGTCATCCCCAGCCCTCCAAGAGCGGAGGCAGCAGCCTTCCTCTCCTCACACACCACGCCCAGGCCCCAAACTCTCCAAGCACTGAGGTGCTGGAGAACTCTCCCCTACCTCGGGGCGCAAGGCCCACCCCCTCCAAGTGGGATAATTACCGAGTGGGTGTCTGGAATATTGGTAAAATTCCATTTCTTGATCTAGAAACTAGTTACACAGATATATTCATATTGCCAAAAACAAGAAAATTCATCTAACTACATACTTTTATGTTCACTTTTCTATGTGTTTTAAGGAGCTTCTAAAAAAGAATTCCCTGAAGTATTAAAATTGATATATGAGGAAAATAATTCCTATATTAGTGTGTAATGTATGTTCCATGCCACTGAACATATGCCAAAAATGTTCATTTTCAGAATAAACTGGGGAATATAAATATACATCTGAGATTTAAAACAACAACTACGCTTAATCATTTTCACTGCCAAGAAAATCAGCTGCGCATAAGCTAGCCTTTTCCCATTTTACTGAGACCTGAACACTGGCAAATATTTCCTTATACCCATTATTCAGTTCAGAACTTCGTGGTCCCCGAAAAGTAGGATTTCCTTTTCATATGAAAGTCTTTCAGATGTTTGAAAATATTTGTACTTTCTTCTGCATATTAAATTTTCTTAGTCCATCAGTTTCCTTGTTTTGAGTTTATTTTAAAAAAATGCAGTTACTTTTCTCTGAATTTACTTTTTATATGTATTGTAAAAAATAGTCCAGTAATAGTCATATATCCGTGCATTTGCTTGTGTTCTTTCCTCTGCTAGGAATATGTCTCTTACGGAAAAACTCCTATCTTTAAAGACCCAAGTCAAGTATCACCTTTACTGAAAACGCTGCCCTTTATCTACCCAGTCAGATTTGGTTGATAGCTGTTTTTCTCTATTTACATAAATTTATAATGACATTCATCAAATTGTATGCAATTAATTTTGACATATTTTCTTTCAGTTTATAATGAAGTCTTCAGTGCCTTGCAAATATTATGTTCTCAATAAATGTTTGTTTTATGATAATCATAATTGATTGATGTTTATAAGGCAAACTCCTTCTTTCTCAATGTATATACATTTAGTCCCTGTGGATTAAAATAATATCAGAAAAATGTAAATCTTAAGGCTATCTTTCAGGTGGTGCCAATTCTACAACCCATAAAGCTTATCTCATAACTGATGGTAACTGATACCATGATCACTGGGTACCATAGGTTAAAATCTATATGAAAATAAACCTAAACTGTAGCTTTTATTTTTAGCTTTATTATACTAAAATAGATACTTTGGCATGATTTAAAACATTAAAACTTCAAGAATTTCTGATTCTCAATTAATTCATTCAGAATGACTGGTGGACTGTAACACTATAATGTTATTTTCTATCCTGAGATGGAGGAAAATTGTGCCATTTTAGTGTGAACCGTCACTTAGAAACCTTTTAAAAATGACTATGCATTTTCATGGGATTGAAAATTCAATGAAACAACAAAAGGGAAAATATGTCCATAATAAAAATCTGGAAAAAGCTGAAACAAATAGGAGCTGTTGGACAAATGCCAAACTCTCCTGAAGTTAATTTTGAAGTTCTACTTGTTTTATTTCTACCCTCAAAGATATATATCTATAAAAAATGGGAAAAAGGGTTATAGTTTAGGTAGCAGAAAAATTAACTTACCTTCATAATCATTCATTGCAGTGCTATCTCTGCTACAAATGCTATAGCATTTCTTTACTTTTACTGGCCTGTGTTTTGATTTCATTTTTTCTGGAGATCCTTATTTACTCTTTCAAGTTCATGATAAATAAATCCAAGCACTCAGCTAGCAAACTCAATACTTTTTAAAAAACATATTCCTAAATTTATTTCTTGAAATTTTCAATAATGTAAACAGCAAGAGACTATAGAAGAAAAGAATGATTGAACAAGAAGAAACAGAAAAAAAAAGTCTTTACTTTGTAAAAAATAAGCTAAAAAATCCTATATCTTATATCACATTGGCAACATAAAGAACTTAGAGGTAAGCCAGACTTGCATTCTTAACACAAATTTAATCCAAATATTTGCCAGATTTCACTATTACGCAAAAATTGCTGGTTCACATTTTACCCTTACTACCAAAGCAAGAGACCCAAATTCTGTGATAGTTTGTTTAGAGAGATAGTAATGGGTGACATTCATTTTTTAACCTAAAAACATAAATGCATTATTTTAGACTAAATATTACAGTTTACAAATGAATGAATCAATGAATACTAAGTAAATGCTAGCCAATAAAGTTTCCAAGTATGGGAGTGATTGTTTCGATGCAGTTTGTTTTAATAGAGGGCCATTATTTTTCCACAAAAGTGACATCCTAACTACTTATATACATTTGTGGAAAATATTCACTGCATGTCCCTTATAGAAAATGCATTTATCTAATGCATTTATGTATATTATTTTTTTCTGAAAACTCTTAATTTTCAACTACTGTACTTGAATTATTTAATTATGCTCTCATAAGCCATTATATTATCGGTGAAGATTTTTGTATCAATACCCTGTACAAAAGCCATTTTGAATAAGTAATTTGTCCCTCATGCAAATAATCAGTTTAGCTTGGAAAACTTTAATTATAGGTATTTATCAAAGTGATGGCAGTAATTTGTAGTAATAGCTACAATTAAAAAAGATAATATATCATACAATAGAGCTGGCCAATTTGTTCATTAGTCATCTAAAAATAAATGAATTATCTGAAATTATAGTCAATCTACATCTGAAATAGCTGGACCTGAACTAAGCACCCCAAATTCTAAGGAAAAAATTCTATATACATCCAGAAGAAAATTCAATCTTACTGGCACAAACCTATGTTAATAAAACTTAAGACTGCATCAATTATTGGCATTTGCAATATAAATAGAAAAATCTGATTTATTATTTTTTTTACCAATATTGTATTACCTAAGTCACAGTCTGAGGAATAAAAAGAAAAACAAACACGAGTTGCTTCTGTGGAGAGAAGCACTAATTAGTGCTAAAGCTGAAAACAAAGGACATCAATTAGCCATGCAGGTGATACAAATATTCAGGCGACTATCCACATTCAGTCATTTATGTTTAGGGGATTCAGAGAAAATCAAACATTCATATGATTAGCATATCATCAATAGATCTGGTCCAAAAAGAACAAGGTTAGGTGATATGTCAAAAATGGGACCCATTCAGACAAATATCTGTAGTGGCTAATGGCTACTATGTCAGAAAAAAGAATTACCTCTATGACAATGTGCTAAGGCTGCATGTTAAAAATGAGTATTATTTCTGCACTGTATTTAAACAATGCAATGTAGTAACTTTTAATAATTCACAGTAAAAAATGGGAACCAATCTTGTCTTCAAGAAATTCTAGCAAGATTACATAAAAGGAATAAAATACTAAGGTGGGAACCTAGAAAATAAAGTAAAATAAAATCAATCAATCATAAAAAATAAATAAAAATAGGAAAGAAGGCGAAAGAAGTCAAGAGATGTGAAAAAAATGTTGCAGCTAAGAAGTAGATGTATATATAATACCTGAGTTAGCAGAAGGGAGAAAGATAAATATCTAAGCCTATAGAAAAGAAGGTGTAAGCAAAAAGTCACTCCCCACCTCAGATTCCTGAAGTATCTCAGGAATTAAGCACCAGGTACCTCTAATTTTGGAGTAAGACAAAATAAAATAAAAAATAAAAATAAAAAAAGAGGTTTGAAAAATGGTAAAATAAACACTCAGATCTATATATCTTCACCACTTTTTGCACAGCTAAAAACATATTCTTTCCTCCCTAGCTGAAAAAAAAGTTAAGTTTACTCTTTGGAGAGGATGACACAAAAAGCTTGGTTTTTAGGAACCAGCGAGGATGCAGGGCTGAGTATAAACAAGGTACAGAGTAAAAATCTGCAGCCTCAACAATGAGCCTCCTCTGCTCTCTGCCGATGTTTGCGCTCAGAAGGTTGCCAGTCTGGTTTAAAACACGTGCACTGGCAAACCCAGCAGAAAAGTGGGTGATTTCTTCCTAGGGAAACTGACAGACCCGAAGGAAAATACGAACAAGAGGCTGACAACTGGGATTCCTGTAATGAAAACCTGAGTTCTCAACTCTACCCTTAGTATGAAACCACGTGCATCACTGCAGGTTTCCAATAGCTTTTAAAAAATGAATATACATCGAAAAGTAAACAAGCGTTCATGTTCACTTCAATTAATAATTTTAAAGTTATCTTGGAGATAATATCCACTCTGGTTTTTACCCCAAATCTCCCTCTGTTCCTTCACCCTAAATGTAATTAGCTTTCCTAACTTTGGTGTAATGACGTCCTTTTATTTCTTAATGATTTTTCATCCTAAATAATATAGCTTCGTTTTGCCTGTTTTTGAACTTCAAGTGGAGTCAAATGTTTTCCACTCAACATTTTGTGCCTATGTGCACATGTACTCATGTGTCTGTTTCATTCATGTCGTTACATGTAGTTAGTCTTTCATTTCTCTGGCTGCACTATTCCATTCTATGAAAACACAACAATTTATCTCTTTTACTCTTTGATTTCACTGTTTTCAGGTATTTTAATATTTCAAACAGCGATGCTTTGAACATTTGTTACATGTCTCCTGGTGCATATGTGCAAAAAGAACATTGCATCTTCCTAAGAATGGCAATACTGAAAGACAGGGAAGCAATTCTTCAAATTTGCCAGATTACTAGCCTTGCATATCTAAAAAAATCCCATTTGGCCATGTATGTAATACATGATAATACATGATATTATCATGTATTACATGATAATAAATATCATTTGGCTTTGATTTGCTAATAATTTGCTGAAGATTTCTGCCTCTATGTTAATGAGGGATATTGTTCTTTTGCTTTCTTTTCTTGTAATGTTTTTATGATTCTCATATTAGCATGATGCTTGCCTTTTAGAATGAGTTAGGAAGCATTCCCTCAGATTCAATTTTCTGGAAGATATTGTTTTTGAAAATTGTACCCTTTCTTCCTTAAATGTTTCATAGAATTCCCTAAAGAATCCATATGGGCCTACTGTTTCCTTTTAGGGGAGGTTATTAACTACTGATTCAATTTATTTAATAGATATAGGATTATTCATATTATATTGCTCTCCTTTGTGTGTGTTTTGGTAGTTGGTGTCTTTTAAAGCATTGGTTCATTTCATATAAGTTATAAAATTTGTGGGAATAGGGTTATTCATTGTATGCCTTCATTATCCTTTTAATATCGATGGCATCAGTACTGACATGGCTTCTTCTATTTCTAACAAAGCCAGTTTTTGTCATCTTTATTTTTCTCTTAGTTAACCTTTCTTAGTTATCAATCTGATTGAGCTTTTCAAAGAATGAGTTTTTAGTTACATTGATTTTCTCTTTTGTTTTCCTGTTTTAAATTTCAGTAATTTATATTTTTTTATTATTTATATTGTATGTTTATTTTAGGTTTAATTTGTTCTCTCTCTAATGTCCTTAGGTGTATACTTCATTATTATTGAACTTGGATCTTTCTTCTTTTATAATCTATGCATTTAATGCTATATGTTTTCCTCTAAGCACTGCTTTCTCTGCATTCCACAACTTTTGATAAGTTATATTTTCATATATTTCAATTTTTAAAAAATAATCTCTCTTGAGACTTGACACCTGGGATTTTAAAAGTGTGTTGTTGAATTTCCAATTATTTGGACATTTTACAGCTTCCTTTTTCTTATTGATTTCTAGTGTAAAACAATTGTGATCTTAGAACATACTTATATGCTTTATTCTTTCAAACTGTATAACAGGGTGATTGTTCCATATGTACTTGAGAAGAATGTATTTTCTGCTGTTATTAGGCAGAGTGTTCTGTAGAGGTCAATCAGTTCAAGTTGATTACCAGAGCTGTTCTAGCAGCAATCCCATCACTTATTTTCTGCCTCCTTGGTCTTTCAGTTACTAACAAAGGGGTGTTAAAATCAGCCAATATGTGTGGATTTGTCTATTTTCCCCTTCAATTTTATCTGCTTGGGATTTTTATGGCTTTTAATACCCCCCTATATTCTCGATAAACTTTGTTATTCTGAAGTCTGCATTCTTGGAAATTAATATAGCTCCTCCAATTTTCTTTTGATTAATGTTAGCATGGTCTATATTTCTCCACCTATTTAATTTTACTCTATCTGAATCTTTATATTAAAAAACTTAAAGCCTTTAAGACTTTAGAATTTAATTTGAAGACTTGAATTTTGCGTAGACAATATATATTTGGGTCTTGTTTTCTAATCCTTCCTAAAACCTGTCTTTTACTTGCTGCATTTAGACCAATGATAATTACAGTGAATATTGATACAATGGGATCAATATCTACAATATTTGTAACTTTTATATTCATTTAATTTGTTCTTTGTTTCTTTTATAGCCCCCCCCCTTTTTTTGCCTCCACTGGTTTTAAGTGAGCAAAATGCAAAGGTGATTTCATTTTATCTCCTCTCAGAAAATAATTATACATCTTTTTGCATTATTTTAATGCTTGCCATAGTGTTGAAAACATCTTTTTAACTAATCTAAGTCCACCTTAATATAACAGCATATTGCTTCATCTCTAGTGCAGGAAACTTCTAACAGATAATTCCCAATTCCTTCTTTCTGTGCCTTGTGACAATGCTGTCGTTCATTTCACTCATCCATATTCTACAATCACCTTATTACTATCATTACTTTAGACAAAGATTTATCTTCTAGGTCAATCAAGAATAAGAAAAACATAGTTTTAGTTTAGCTTCATTTATTCCTTCTCTGACAGTCTTCCTTTCTTTAAGTAGATACAAGTTTTTGATCTGTATCATTTTCTTTTTGCCTAAAGAACTTCCTTTAACATTTCTTGTAGGGCAGGTCGGATGGTAATGAATTCCTATATTTTTATTTGTCTAAGAAAGTCTATTTCTCTTTCTCCTTTGAAGAATAATTTTGCTGGGCATAGATTTCTAGGCTGATGTTTGTTTTTGGTTGTTACTGTTTTTTTTCCTAACACTTTAAATACTACACATTCTTCTTGCTTTCCTGTTCCTGATGGGAAGTCTACAGTAATTCTTATCTTTATTTCTCTATAAGTAAGGTGTTTTCCACCCTCTGCATTCTTTCAGGATTTTCTCTGACTTTCATTTACTGCAGTTGAATGATTGTCTAGGTATGAATTTTTTGGTATTTATCCTGCTTGCTTTTATTCAAGATATCTGGATTTGTGGTATGATGTCTGTCATTAATTTTTTAAGAAGAAACCTTCCTACAATCAAATGCAAATTAGACATTCAGTTACTCACAGGTCCATATGAACCACAGGGCAAGTCTGGTTACTGTTGTGAGATGAAACAAAGTGACCAGCCTAACAGGCACAGAGTGGTCTTACAAAGAGGTGTGCACACGTGCATTGATAAGTATGGCAATACTTGTCCATTCTGAGAACTTGACTCTCCTGGATGAAACTGGCTTATCACCAAGTGTTGCATATCTGCAATTTTGTAAGATGTATTCCATTCTTCTATTTTCTTGGAAAGCCTACTGGTCAATTGTTTTTGCCTTCTGGAAATTCCTCTCCCAAAAAGGGGTCCAAAAAGTGTCCCTCTCTGCAATGTCAGATGCACATGACCATTTTATTTTACTTAACACTTTTAAGGACTGTGTTGAGTTTTAGAAGTCAGAGGCCCATTAAATATTAGAATGGAAGAGGGTGAACAGATTAATGAGATAATCTGACAAAAATATTTGTAAAAAAAAAAATAGGTTTGATTTGGTAAAGGGAATACTTGTGGAGGAAAGCAGGAACTCAATCCACTATCTTCAAATATTTTAAAGGAAGAGGGTTTTGACTATTCTCCGCTAATCCCAAAGGTAAAACTAGAACCAATGTGTGGAATTCAAAGACAGCAGAAACAATACGAATATAAAGCTCAACCTACGGAAGAGTTTGTATTACCTGCCTGTGGGTCAGTTTGTATGAGCAAGTGATGGACAGGTCTAGAGACTGGGTAGGGGTGGGGGTGGGGTTATAGAATAGAAACTTGACCCAAGGTGGAAATTTGGACAGGATGATCTCTAGCTGTCCTTACACCTCTAGGACTCTAGGGTTCTAAGATGCACCTAAGTGCTCAATTTTATTGAATTTGACTGTTGAGAATGATTTTCCAAATGCATGACATTAAAAGAAATAGTTTAAGAGAAGAGCCAACATAAAATTAGCTGAAATTTCAGGAAAGCAATTTAGTTTTAAATTAGATACAAATGAAAATTGTCATTTTCCTCTATTTGAAAAGTACAGAAAAATCATCATTATGGATTTAAATATATATATCAACTAATAATTAATGCTTTTCATATTAAAGGTCCTTTGGAGTGTTGGTCAAACAGAAGCGCTATCTCCTCAGAGATTGTTGTGATACATTAGCAAGGCTAATTCTAATCACACAACCTTCTCTATCTGAAGTGGATAAATTTCCTGCAATGCCTTGCTTTGAGTGGCAGAGCATGTTGCTTATACCTTTTCCACAACTTGTCCTTATTCATTTCTTTTCATTTAACAGTTCAGCTCCTCAGTCTCTTCTCCACCCAGCAGCATCACTGAAGCTTTAGTCTTTTCTTGCTTTCCTAATCAACACACTGAAAAGGCTTCCCATTAATGATGTTAAATTTTACCACAGCCCTGTGATCCATTCTCACTTTTGCTAAAAGTGCTTCAGGCTCTCTGGGGGCTCTGTCCTGTGGGTGCCATTCCCAAACCTGGACCCTCTTCCTCTGTGACTCTTCCCTTGCACAACTTGGTCTTCTCATTCTTTAGTTCTCAGTTTCAATCTGTCATTAATTTTTAAAAGTTCTTGGCTATTATTACTTCAAATATTTCTTCTGTTCTGCTCTCTTTTTCTTCTACTTTTGGTATTCCAAGTATGCATTTGTTCCACCTTTCAAAATTGTACCAGATTGTTTGGATGTTCTGTTCTGCTTGCTTGTTTGTTTTCTTCCTTTTCTTTTTACATTTCTGCTTGGGTAGGTTCTATTGACCTGTCTTCAAGATCACTGATTCTTTCCTCAGCTGTGCCCCTTTTACTAATGAGCCCATCAAAGGCATCTTCATTTCTGATACAATGGTCTTGAAGTCTATCCTTTTCTTTTCTTTCTTTCTTTGAATGCTCATCTCCATGCTTACATTACACATCTGTTCTTCCATGTTGCCTACCTTTTATGAGACCTCAACTTACTATTCATAATTATTTTAAATTCCTTATCTTATAATTCCAACATTCATCCATATCTGAATCCGATTCTGATGATTACTTTGTCTTTTCAGATGATAGGTTTTTTGGTTGGCTTGTTTTTTTCCTTTTAACACAAATTACAATTTTTCATTGAATCCTGGTATGTTGAAATGGGTAATAGCAATTAATATAAATAGTACTATAGTGTAAGAATTTATGTAAATGTGGTCAGAAGTTGGGCTGTGTTTCATATTTGCTGCAGGGAGAGGTGCCAGAGGCTTTAGCTTTCTCTTGTCTCCTTAATTTTTGTCTCCCACACTTGACTTTAGGCTTCCCTAATGAAACCTTCTCACAAAGAGTCTGTGTCTTGTAGCCCTTTCAGCTGTAAACCTGTTATTTTACTGGAAGCCCATTGGTGTTGTGGTAAGGTCTGAAGCAGAGGGAGCATTCTACCAACTTCTGATTAAATCTTGGTCTTTTAGTAGGCTTTTGTCTCAGGACTGTGACATTCAAAAGGGTTTCCCCAGTGGTATATCTCCTCCCCACTCTTCCCATCCCCTTTCCCTAGCTGCAGCATTCCCTATTTATTTCCTTGAACCTCTGACCCCTATTGACTATGCTTTTTTCCTATCTCTTAGTGAAACAGGAAGGGTGGAGGATTTCCCTTTCTCAGCCGGGGCTCTGCAAAGTCCTTTCATCTGTAGGTCTTTATGATGGAGAAGGTTCTGGGAATGCTTACTCTTCCCCTCTGCCTGGCAGAGCCAGAAGAGATAATTTTTTAGACCTTCACTGTGAGAACCTGTTAAAGCTATTGGAGTGAAAGCTCCAGAAGTTTGGGATTTCCTCAAAGACTGCACTCCTCACACTCAGCCATCAGCGAGTTATCAAAATACCATTTAAGTGAACCCACACGTTTATGACTCCAGTGGCTCCAGTTCCACATAAGCAGATTTTGCCCTGTGACCTCAGTTCTCTGAGGGATACAAGAACATTTATTGATTTTCAGTTTTTTCAGCTCTTTCTTGTTGTAAGGATGGAAGTGACATCTTCCAATCCCTTTACATCTCAGAGCTGAAACCTGAAGTCTTTATTATTATTTTTTCTTCAAATTGTGGCCTGTGATTTTTAAAATCAAATATATTGAAATATAATTCCACACAGTAATATTCACCCTTTACAATGTACAGTTCAGTGAATGTTGACAAATATATACCATCATGTTATCATAGCCATATTCAAGATATAAAACATTTCTATCTCCCCCCAAAATCTTCCATGCCCCTTTATAGGCAATCCTTTCTACCAAGAATAAGAAACCACGAATATGGCTTCTTTTCCTATACTGGTTCCTGCTCCAAAATATTATGTAAATGGACTCATACATCATGTAGTCTTTTGTGGCTGGTTTCTTTCAGATATGATGTGGTATGTATCAGTGGTCATACCTACTCAGCATTCAGGGAATTATTTCTATATATCTATTTGCCAATTTGCAGACAATCATGGAGCTTCTAGCATTTCTCTATTACAAATAAGTCCACCATAACTTTTATGTATTGGTTGTTATATGTCTAATGTTATCATATATGTTTGGTAAATAATTAAGATATGATAACTGGATTATGTAATAAGAATATGCTTACCTTTATATAAGAAACTGACAAAGAGCTTTCCAAAGTGGCTATATAATTTTGTGTTTCTGCCTTCAATACATGAAAGTTCCAGTTGTTCTATCTCCTAGACAGCACACAGTAATGTCTGATTAAATATATATATATATATATATTAGCCTTTCTATTAGCTGAATAATGACACATCATGGTAGTTTCCATTTCCATTTTCACAATGACAAATGGTGATGAACAACTTTACATGTGTTCATTTGATATCTGTAGCTCTTCTTTGGTGAAGTGTCTGTATAAATCCTTAGCCTTTTTTTTTTGTGGAAATTTTTTCCTTTTCTTTTTGCATTGTGAGTTTTTAATATATTCTGCATGCCCATATTTAATGATCTAGGATTTGAAAATATATTTCTCACAATCTCTGACTTGCTTTTACACTTTTGTTTTGAATCTAACAAATTTTATGATGACCTGTGTTTTCTAAACTTCTATTGTATTATTTCAAATACAAATACAAATTTAATATTGTATTACAAACTGGGTATATTTGTATTTTCCCAAGGAACACGGGGAAAGGAATAACAATGTTCAAGGAATAACAATTGAAAGGAAGGCCTGAGCCTTAATCAATTGATATTGAACATTTTCAAAGATTTTAAATGCTAGATCTGAAGAATTGAGGACATATTCGGTGATTTAATAGATGAGAGATTCATCTTACGACTTAATTACACAAATCTGACAGTTCATGAGAACAGTATTTTCTAAGATCAATTTTCTGAATCTAGTTGATGCTATATATCTGTGTTCTTATGATCTTCAAGAACTGTGTCAAATATTCCTACTCATTAAGTCATTCAGTAAAGGTCTTAATTACAATTGGGTTTGGTTAGAATTGGGACTTCATATGCTCAGTAAGTTCTAAAACAAGCACACTGTGCTACACTGTCTTTCTAGATTTCATTATCCATATCACAGAAGTCTTTAGCTCATGGTTTCAGACTTTGTTCACACTCTGACCTTCTGGTTTATTTTCTAGCTTTGATTCCCTTCTTTGAAAGCAACTTTTTAAACCCTAACTCTAAACTAAGTGAGTATGAACAAATTATTACCTGCAAATACATGCCCACTTTCTATTTCCTTTTATTTTGGTCCTTCAGCAAGAAATTGCTATGTTAGTTTAGCACAGGCGATGGACTTTGGGGGTCTCTCACAAGCTTTTTTCTTGGACACCAGTCTCCTGATGAATATCCAAAAATATGTACATTCCTTTCATATTTAAAAATACTATTATTTCATAGGGAAAGTCAAAGCTGCAATAAGTGTTTGTTTGTATTTGGGGTAACACTCACTTTCAACAGCAAATGATCTATATTTTTTAAGAGGTCAATCAAAGGTGGCATTGACATCTCCAGAAACCACATGATGCTGGATTTTAAGTCTTTACCTACTGTATAGACTAAATAAAATCTAATTGAAATGTCAAAATGTCACAGAGTTGGTATTATGTCATAATTTTGTGTGTCTGAGTGGCCAAAATCTGATTGCAAGAAACCCAGACTATATGATCAGCAACACCAATAGTTGTACCTGTTGCCCTAATTTATCTATTCTTTTATCTGAGCTGCTCTTATCCTGAAGTGTTCCTTCCAGTTTTAACACAAACTGGTCTCCAAACTCAATCTTTAACTCAGAAGCCTTATGCTTTTTCAAAGTCCCAGAAACACTTTCACTGTCTCCTTGCCAAGAATTGATTTTTAAATTCAAAAGCATTCTTGAATAAACTTATAAAGAGCTTTTGTAGTAACTAATATTTTATCTATCTCTAGTTCTGATTGTTATTTGACTCTTATTTTCATCTTATAAAATATTTAAAGCTACTCTGGGTATCTAGAGTTTAGGTTGAAAAAATACTAATGTTACCACAAATATGAAGCACATTATTGAATGATTCCTATAAATGTGGTCCAAACATAATTAAGACCTGGATATAGCCAAAGGCTGCCTCTTCTTACACAGAAATGAAAGTGTGCATTTTCACTAGTTAGACACAGAACA
The DNA here is from genome assembly GCA_029593785.1 of Cabassous unicinctus. Taxonomy (NCBI): domain Eukaryota; kingdom Metazoa; phylum Chordata; class Mammalia; order Cingulata; family Chlamyphoridae; genus Cabassous; species Cabassous unicinctus. The sequence goes on from JAQZBX010013583.1 coordinate 18,144, forward strand.
TGGTTCTGAAATTTCTGCAAGCAAGCTAGAAATGTAGTCATTTTATGTGTCCAGGAAGAGGAAATGAGATTTGTATGAATCTCTTCTACTTCTTTCTCACCCATAAAGAGGAAAAATGAGCACCAGAGGGTCCAGTCCACTGTTTTGGTTACTCAGAAACCTGGATAACCATTATTTTAATATTCTTTTAGGGAAGTCTCACATTTTAATGACTTTGATATCTAAGAAAAAGAGCAAGAGTGTCACTTCTCCTTTCAAAAAGCTCACTAGGGAAGTGGATGTGGCTCAAGCAGTTGGGTACCCGCCTACCACACGGGAGATCCCAGGTTTGGTTTCTGGTGCCTCCTGAAGAAGACGAGCAAGACAGCAAACTGATGCCACTGGCTGACATGGCGAGCTGATGCTACAAGATGATGCAATGAAATGATACAATGAGAAGACACAATG
>JAQZBX010013583.1:18690-39738 GCA_029593785.1 Cabassous unicinctus
GGGGGTATAAATAAATCTTAAAAAAAAAAAAACTCACATGAGTATCTTTAATTGGTGAAAGTGAAATAGTAATCAGATTACCATTTACAGCAGAGAACTAGAGAAGAATGGAGTGTGAATGAACAAATTTAAAGAACCTGGCACAAAGAAGGATAGGATCACAGAGAACCAGGAATCAGCATAATAAATGTACTTCAAGAGCAACACTGAATCCTAAAAGACAATGAAAATATATTTTCAAAATTCTTAGGAAAAAATTAGTGACAATCTGTATCCAAAGAAACTTCAAATAGGAGGTTAGAATAAAGATAATTTCAAAATTCCATGTCTAAGTATTTACCAACTCACACCATTTCTAGAAGCCACCAAAGAATCTGCTCTTACAAAATGAGAGAGTAAACTAGAAAAGATGAAGACAGAGAGTAAAGGGAGCACACATCATCTGACACAGGAGAACTATAAAGGAATTTTTCAGGATGACAGTGAAGGACTGTTCCATCAAGAGCATCAGTCCTAGAGAAACAATAATCCAAGAAAATAAAAATGGAAGCATGATTCCTAAATGAGCATGCTCCATTGAGAAGGGTTTTATAGCTTTACTAGAGATCATGAGAGTGACATATTGATGATTATGTGGCAAGCTAAGCAAATTAAAAGTCAAATAATAAGGCCAGGAGAGCCAGACTATTCTACATAAATGCAAAGGTAAAGCACACTCTGTGGCTGTATTGTGAATAAGATGTCTAGGGTCAAGGTAATGTAAATACAGATTATTGTTTTCATTTTTTGATACACATATATTGAGATAATGTAGTTGGGGTTAAAAAGAGCTGAATCTTCATATTTTATAGTAGAAATCTATATTTACTTTCAAATTTGAAAAATCAATGTATAACAGTTTACAATTGCTATTTGAAGATTTTAACATAAATAGAAGAAATATAAAACAGTCAAAAGTGATTCATTTGGTGAATAAACATTTGGTGTGGAGAGGAACTGTAATATGAGATTCTTTTATAATTGCAAACCGTGTGGTTAGATATTATTAAATAAATGCAAAAGGACGTCATATATCATAATAAATCTCACAAACTTTATACTCAACTATACAAAATCTCCTCGAGTACTATCTGTTTTATTAGATAGTAAATCTATAAACCAACTCACCCTAGATAGAATCCCAACAGTTATCAGAAAGATACTGAAAATGACAGTAAGACTGTTATAGAAATAAAAGCCATATTATAAACAGAAATAAAAAAACCTATGGGAAATACACTACTATAAATACAATTAGGAAAAATGAGATCAGGTATGAGAAAATTGAGAAAAATTAAATGCACATGAACAAAGAATTAAATATGCTTTTGGGAGTGTAACATAGCTATCCATTTTGGAAATAAATTTAGTAATATATATCAAATACATGCCTATTTATGTGATTTGAACAAGTAATTCCCCTCATTAGAACTCATTCTGGGAAGATAAATCAATAATGTGAACAGAGGAATACACAGAGAGGTTCAATGTATTGGTGTTATGCTTGTGGAGAGGTGAGTAAAATATATGACATAAATAAAGCGGCATGTAATTTGGAAACTAAAAAAAAAACTAAATGCATGATATAGAATTATATGTGCAACATATTTTTGCAATATATATTTCCATTTGCATAATTGTATTTTTATCCATATATGCATCTTTCTTTATAGAAATGACTAGCAATATGTCTACCAAGATATAATTTGTCACTATTTTTTCTTTGTGGAATTGCATATTTTTCATTCTTCATTATGTTTTTCTGGTATGCTTGAATTTATTTAGTAAGGAGAAGTTATCATACTACCAAAAATACTACAGGCCTTTTAAAACTGTGCATATATGAAAAAATAGGACAATATTTATGTCAAAGTTTTAATGTAAGCATGCTAAAAAAAGATCTTTCATGGCTTTCTAAAATGAATGCTACATATGGCAACTTTTTACAGTTTGAAAGTGGATGCAACATATGGACATTCCCAATAGTGAAATCAGTTTTCCATTGAATATTTTCTCTCGCAGTATTTGGCACTTTCATTCTAGAATTTACCCGTTAGAAACTTGGCAGTCAACTTTCAAACCTGCCTGCCACCCAGCTCCTTCATCCAATCAATCATCAAGTTCTGCAAACTGCTCTCCCTAATTATTTCTGGAAGCAGTCCTTTCTTTTGCATCCATATTCTCATTTGCCATCATAATCATTCCAGCCAGTACTACTATACCAACCTAGCAGGTGTCTCAGCCTCACCTTAGCCCCTATAATTCCATCTTCTACACAAAGTGTAAGATAATCACTCTGAATAGATTAGAAATTTGTTCATATGGTGCCCTTGGTTATATCTGTGTACGTATATGCCACATATATATAATCATATGGAAAAGATCACAGTCCATGGCAGAGTGAGTAGATTCTTATGTGAACTGTGCCGTGTCTACTTCTCAAAACACCTCTCTGCCATATATGTGCTTCAGCACCACCATCGACAAGTGCAATCCTCTTTCTCAAGTCCGTAACTTTGCCCATGCTATCCTGGAGCCCTGGAATGCCTGTCTCCTACACCTTCTCCTGTGCTTTTCCTGTCTTCTAGTCGTTCTCAGATCATACACTCATACATCCAGGAAACTTTCCATGACTCCTTTTTGCCTGATGAGTTACCCTATCCACATATTCTCATATCTGTGCATACTCATGCATTGTCTGTCTCCCACATACACTGTGAGAATTATATGAGCAGGACAGTAATACATGGCTCTATTGCCAGGGTCTATTATGGTGTCCTAGACATAGTGTGGCTGAACAAATATTTCTTGAACTAAAATGAACTGAATTGAGTCTCAGTTTCAACCTGAACATTGTAAAACAGATCTACACTTTTTTTTCTTTTTCATTATAAAACAAATTGCAGACATGACTCACATTATGTAAGGCTTCTTAGTTCTCCAGGGATTTTTCTAGTTCTCCAGATCTCCTGTTGTACTGTTTCCTTATTAAACAGAAGGGAATGGATTCCTCTCTTGAGGTCAGGTAGGCTAAAGGACTGGAGACCTCAATTCAATAACAATTTAGTTATTTCTAAGGAAAATTAAGTTATTTTTAATGCATCAGCAATTATCCTTTCCTCTCAAAGTGTTTCTGAACACTATGCAAAAATTTCCACCATTTTCTAAGCAACAAGCTTTGCTTACAAAGGAGTGGTGAGGGAGGAAGCCTTCCAAGTCACAAAGGTTCCTATTTAAAAAATTTCCCAAGGGTATTTCTCCTACTTACCATATTTTCAGAAGGGTCAGACATTGTGGTGATAAAATAAATTGTCCCAAGTTGACTTATGTCTCCAGAAAGGCAATGGGGAGACCTCTAGCTAAAAACTTAAAATTGAAAGCTCCTTTATAAATGTCTTAATATAAAATTTCCAGATAAAAATATCTCTACTTTATTATTGTCAGTGACTTTTGTTTTCCCTTTTATCATTAACTATTCATTATCACCATCTTCAGTATTATAAAAATAATAGCTATATTATTAGCATGTTAATCTTTTTAATCATCATGGAAACCAAAGAAAAATAAGTGCTATTATTAACCTGGCTTTAAGGAAGCAGCAGAAAAAACATTAGGCTTATGCAAATAAATTAAATTTCCCAAGATTTCACAGCTAGTATCAAATCTTAAATGTTTCCTTTTGCACGTCAATGTAGTGTCTTCTGGAAAGTCTAGAGAAAATACATGTGTGCAGACTCACTCTAACCTGTTCATTATTTTATTCCCAGGGCCTAGCAGAATACTGAGTACACAGCCATTGCTTAATAAGTATTTGCCAACATTTGAAACTTCTAGAATGGGACTTAGAATTTAGGAACTAGTTTAATATGATAAATATATTTGGAGTTTGGTCCAGGACAAAAAATGTACATTTAAAATTGTTTGAAGGACTCTGAAATTTTAGCAGTGTCAGACAAATGATCACAAATTCTATTCAGTTCAACAAACACTTAATGAATGTTTGTTATGTGTTTGGCACTGTGCTAGATGCTTTAGATTAGGAGAAGGAAGACGCCATAAAGGCTTATTACTTTCCACTAGGGAAGGCAAACACGAAAATGCCCAAGTATGGTGCAAGGTGACAACTCCTTTACTGGTGATTCACAGCAAAACGGTGCAGGATTACGAATAAGAGACCAATTCATTTGGTCAGGAGAATAGGTGAAATGGATGTGCAAAACTAGAGAATAGAGGGATCACTGAGCATAGAAGGCTGTCAAATAAACAAGGGGATTGGGAATAGCATTCCACTTAAACGGAATTGCACGAGCTGATATCCGAAAGGTTTAACAGTGCACGAACTGGCTGGGGAACAGAGAACAGCGTGGCAAGAGCAGAGTGGATAAGGTAGTCTTGCTGTGTTCTCATTGTTAAAGGCATGCCGTGAGCACACTGGAGGTGGTTAAAGATTTAAACACTGTGATTTGTGATTAGAAAGTCAACAGTGGCCATGGTGTACGTTGTAATGAGAAAGTGAGATTAGAGACAGGAAGTCTACTTACAATCAATATCAGCAGTCTAGTTGAAACATGAGAGGCACTTGAATTTGGACAGTGATATTGGGGAAGGAAATGATGACTTAATAAACAATTTGTTGTATTAGTCTGTGAGCACAGAAATTAGGAGAGCAGAAATTATGTTGTATTCATGTTTATGTACTACAATCAAAAGCTAGCAAAAATGACTGACCTATACTAGGTACTCAGTTAATGTTTGCTGAATTTATAAATTAGTTAAGTGAGGAGAGAAAGGGAGATGAAAAAATAAGCAGAAATCTAGAATTCATTGATGGGACAATTTCAGGTTGTTATTGCCCTTAATTTTAAGAGCCCAAGGGGATCAGTAGGATAAGAGTTGAAGAAATGATGAATTCCACTTTGGGCTTGTTAAATTTGGGGTGCTTCGAAAGTACTCAGGAGGATCTTTCAACTGTCTGTTCTATCAATTGAAGCTGAGGAAGAGATTCCAGGACAGGAGATGTAAAATTGAGATTCCTTAATATAGAGGGACAAGAGAAAGCTTGCATTCTGGAAGAGTCATAGATACCTGCGGTTGGCAGACTACATCCCGTTGGCCAAACCCAAGCCATTGCCTCCTTTTGCAAATCAAGTATTACTGGCACATGCCAACTTCATGTGTTTACACATTGCTTATGGCTGCTTTCCCATTACAATGGCAGAATTGAGTAGCTGTGACAGAAACCATCTCCACAAAGCCTGAAATATTTTATATCTGGCCCTTTAGAGAAAACTTTTGCCAACCATTGCTAGAGTATTTATTGTAACGAGGAGCACAGTGTTGTAATTTATAAAGGCTTATTACATAAGCTTTTGAAGAGGTGTTTTCCTGGACCTTCAAAATTGTTTCCTGACGTGCATGCAAATTGTTGATCCAAATCCTAAAATGTCAATTGCCAAGAATTGTAAGGAATCTGAGATTTTCCCCAAAGTGCAAGCTGACAAGTGAGCCTGCCACTCTTTCATGCAGGCTGGCAGAAGACTCCAGGGTCCTGGGTCAGAGACACAGGGCTTTATTACTCAGGGCAAACCAGGCAGCCCGGGCTTCATGTGTGTGCTGGATTCCCTTGCCGCTCACGTCCCACGGGGGCAACATGGATTGCCAGGTGCACACGGCAGACAGAGCAGGTTTGCATCCCAGCTGAGGAACCCCAAGGTAGCTGCAAGCAAACATACCCGGACCCTTGCTAAGGTGGGAGAAATCATCTACATTATCCTAGACAGCAAAGTAACTGCCTTCTACTCTGCACGGAGACATTATTTCTAGCTTTCGAGGCTGTCGACTATACAAACATACTTGAAAAGACAGCCCAGAATAAAAGCTGTCAGTACCTCCACTTGCCAGACATGCAAAAACATGAAAGACCCATAGAGAATTGCCTCCCAACAGCAATCAGATAAAAAATATTGTTAATCGCACCTCTAAACAAACTGCTTTTAGTATGCAAATAACCAAACTTCATATTTTCTTTCAAAGCATTTATATTTCCTTTGAGCTGAGGAGGGTGATTATGAGTGTGCACATATATAGCCTCACGCAAGCACCGGCATGTTGAGCTGAGGTCTTTCCTTTGATAGTTCTCTGTGGACAGCACTTTTTTCTGGAAGATTATTACATGCCAAAATAGATAAATGGACATGTCACAAAAGAAAAGCCACTTAAATAATATGCATTCTTATTTTCTTCAAATTATTTGAAAAATGCTCTGCGGTGAAGTTGCTATTATATATACGCCAAGCTATAGAGGAGACATTACCAGGCAGGAGACATGGGAACATTTAGCTAGGTTTGTGTCTTTTGTGCTGCCTCCAGTATACTGCTGGCACCCTGACTAAAATCGCAGAATAAGTTATGAAATTACTTTCCATTTATGTTGCATAGGTATTCAGCAAAACTGGGTCCTTGATTAATTTATACATCTACACATACCTTGCTTTTTTAAACACTGGAGAAAATTGTACATCATAATTTATATATCATACTAAATAATTTATTTAAAGAATTAAATATTAAGTGTTTTTCTTACCAGTTTGATGGCTTCCTACTATACCCCTTGCCACTGCTTTTTCAGAAGCCATTACTCGTTTGTCTTCATCTCCCCAAATGCAAAAATATGTATTTATCCAGGGATCAATGTTTCTGCCTCTACTTCTTTGTTTTTCTCTACGCCCAGCCTTAGTTATTTCATGCAGCCTCATACTTTAAACAACATATGTGTACTGATGGCTTGAAGTATGTATCTCCAGACCAGCCCTCTATCCTGAGTTCCAAGTAAATATTTTTCAGTAGATTTTAAGTTACGTAACTTTTTATTTTTAATGTTCAGTTTGATGTATTTTGACAACCTAGTCAAAATCATGGACCCAGCACACACGTGAAGGAAACCTTCCTAGCACCCAGATGCCTACATTTCCTTTCTTTCTTTTTTTCTTTCTTTTTAAAGGAGCTTTAGGTTACATAAAGGTTGCATCAAAAATATAGGGGCTTCCCATATATGCCACCCCCTCCCTTTTTTTGTTGAAATTTGATCTCTTAATAAAGAGGTACTGCTTTGTAGATTGGGCTCATCTGGAAGAATTAACTTCTGGCCACAAGGCAGACAGAACGAAGCACGAGTGCCTGCATTAGTTCAAGAGTGAGACTGAGATGTGCAGCACTTTCAAAAGAAGCGAAAGTACACCGGTGATGTGGAAACCAAGGGGCAGTTTATGGGACACTGCTAAATTCAAATCCTGGTGCCACTGCCAACTATGAGAACTTGGCGAAACCATTTGATGTTTCTTGGTCTCAGGTTCCATTTTTGAAGGAGTTAGACTCGGGGAAGTCAAGCTCCTTTCTTATCTAGCATTCTTTGATAAGCAACTGAGGACCCACACTTAGGGAGGGGTCAATTAGTCAGATACACAGACTTATGATGGTGTATGGTTTCCTCTTCAAATATATTTTCTGCCTCAGTGGACATGGGAATATTTTCTACTTTTCCCCTCACATTTCTTTCCATTCAAATGTATGTAAGTGCTGTACGTATGAAAGTTTAATAAATGTCAGAAGGCAAAAACACAGGAAAAAAGATGTGAGTGCCACTGGTCAGCATCAGTTGAATGGCATGCTGTCTTTCCAGACCAAGCCGCCCGTCTCGGCTCACAGCTGCCTCCTCACAGCCTCTTGGCCAGTTCTCAAGTGAAGCTGCTTGTTATTGCACGTATGTGCTGTCATATGTGCCCTACTCAGCGGTAGATGCTGGAGAGAATACAAACTGTGACATCACGCCATTCTTCCTGATGGAAACATTACTTTTGAAACATAAATTTTGACATCTCTAATACTCTTTAATGTTACTTACCTGGCCTTAATAACAAGTTATGATACTGAATGCCCATTCAGGAGAGATGTCCACTTAGTTGCCATAGCAAACAGAGGCTCTGATATTCATGACTATGCTGTGAAATGTGTCATGCCTTTGATTCTTTTTTATTTTAGACACAATTCGCTTTTACTCTGTGTAGGAGGCAATAAAAACAAAGCACAATAAAATGTCAAATATATGCATCTGAATCTAATAATTAATTTATGCTGTGCCTACACAAGCAAATAATAAAGTAAAATAAATGTTCCATTTCAGTTGGGAAGAAACAAATCAAACAATTTATATGGAAAGGTTATTTTGAGTTATACCTGAGAGAAGTGTAAGGGTAAAAATTCTTCTAAATCTGAATCATTGCTGTATCCTAATGACTAGAAAAATACCTGTCATTTAGTAGACAATCAATAAATACTCATAAAATTAATAAAGAAAGAAAAGAATGTCACTTAAGGGAAACCAGGCTTCCAGGGAGAGGGTGTTAAACAGAAGTATAGAGGTTTATAGGAGAGAATTAGGGTCTTTTCAGGGAACATTCAACTGCTTAAATAGCAACAATAGGTTTACAACTGTGATCTGAGGATTATGACTGTATTTTTTCTTTCAAATCCTTTCCTAGCAAAGTAATTAGTTACTTTGTTAAAAGGGATGAAGAAAATATATACAAATAGAGACATCTGTAATGTTAGATTACAGCTCCCACACCTTTAGGGTTTTAATACATAATGAAATTAACTTGCATTAAATGGAACACACACAGACATAAATTCAAATTAAAAATCACCACCCGTACTCATCAATTTTTGCTGAGCTGTGCTTGCTCTATTTGTTCTTATATTTATTTTGGTCTTTTACTAATCTTGATAAAATCTCATTCTCATTTATACTTTAATAATCAGTTACTTAAAATAGTTCTCAATATATTAATTTTTATATAAGATATATGCATTTTCTCATTTTCCCCTTGGTAAATTTTACACATTGCTCCAAAAAAAATTAATTATTCTAAATCATAGATTAATTTCTGCCAAAAATTTACCCTGAAACATTTCAAAGTGACTGAGAAATAAATACACTTAAATGGTAAGTGTCCAAATCTTCTTGAGTCATGCAAAGAGCACACCACTCTGTTGCTCCTTGCTATGTTGAGTCAATTAAAATATATTTATATATGAAAATAAGTTGATTGTATGATCTCACTGATATAAAATGATCAGAATAAGCAAATTCATAGAGTCAGAAATTAGAATATAGGTTACCAGGGCCCAGGGAGGGGGTAAAAAAGGAAGAGTTAATGTTTAAATTATACAGAGTTTCTATTTTGGGTGTTGGAAAAATTTAGTAATGGAGGATGTTGATGGTAGGTTCACCATTGTGAACATAACTAACAGCACTGAAACATATATTTGAATGTGGTTAAAGGGGAATTTTTAGATTGTATATATGCTACAAGAATAAAAAATTTAAAAATCCCAAAACAAAGAACTGCACAAACAGCGAACCCTAAAGTAAACCAGAGACTAATAGTTAATAGCATAATTATAATAATTCTTTCATCATGGTAACAAAGATACAAAACAAACGCATGGTGTTAATAATAGGGGGGTATATGAGAACTCTTTATTTTCTGCATGATTTTTATGTAAACTTACAACTTCTCTAACGAAAAACAAAAACTAATTAAAACAAAACAAAGAATGAGTTGATTCTAGTTAAACTTAGTGAAATGAATGCATAAGCATATCTCTATATATTTCTGAAGCCCCACTAAAATACCAGTAAAGGAGGGAAAAGTTAGAAACCCAATATAGAAAAAAAAAAGTGGGGAGATCATAACATATGGGATATCAAAAATTTTTGAAGATTAAAAGCATCGATTTTTCAGAAAAAGAAAGGCCTAAATCTTATTAATTAAGAAGCCTAATGAACCAAGGTGAACCCAACTGAAAAACCCATAAAGGCTTAGAATTAAAGACAAGTCATTCATTTAAAAAAGATAAAGATAAAAACATGAATATGGCATGAACCTCGATATAAACAATTACATATCCAGATCTTTTTGCCTTATTCCATAGCCCATAAAATAAATGATGCACAATTGAAAATGTGGGAAGCCTAGTATCCTACGTCAGTGGTTACGAGCTAGCTACTAGAATCCTGGAAATTTTAGTTGCATATATGATACTAGAACAAATATATTTTATAAAAAAGCATATTACTCTACAACACAAATAGTGAACCCTACTGTAGATGATGGACTACAGTTAATAGTACAATTATAAAAATTTTGTTTCACGAGTATGTGGTAATATATATACCACACTAATGCATGATGTTAATAATAGGTTAATATATGGAAACTCTGTATTTTATGAAAGATTTTTTTGTAAACCTAAAACTTTTCTAATTTAACAAAACCCACAGGAGATGGATGATGGACTGTGGTTAACTGTACAAATATAAGAACATTCTTTCATGAACTATAATGAATGTACAATACTAATACATGGTGTTACTAATAGGGTGGTTCATGGGAAAAATATACCTAATGTAAGCTATGGACTACAGTTGGTAGTAATATTTGTATGTCCTTTTGTCAATTGTAACAAATGTTTCACAACAATGCAAGGGGTTGGTAGTGGGGTAATGTATGTGAATCCTGTATGTTATGCATGATAGTTTTGTAAACTCACAACTTCTCTAATTAAAAAAAAAACCCACAGGGTAGCATAATTCTAAAGGAGCCAACATTGCCTTAAATTATTTATATATGCAATAAGGCAGTTATAGCCACACAGAAGTTCTGATAAGAGGGTACAACCAATTCTTTAGTCTTTGGGATGATTAATTTCTTTGAGTTATAGTCACTAATTGTATTTTACACATCTAATAAGTTTGTGAATCTTATGTATTTTATTAAACTTGAATTTTATTTTAGAATTTAGAAAAACAAGTCATATTATCTTATTATTAGAAGTTCTAATACATTGTTTTTTGTTGTTGGTGGTGGTTTTATTTGAAAATAAAAATAAAAATAAAATAAAAATGATTCTCAGTTATACAACCCAACTCAGATAACACATAGGATGGTAATCCATTATTCATAATAATTTTTTTATTATGATAGTGAAATATCTTGAGAACAAGAAAATATGCTTTTGGAAGTTATTAATTTCCATGTATGTCTCCATGCAACATCAGATCATGAGATTTTAGTAGAAATTATAAAATTGAGTAGAATTGTCTTCTCTTAGTAAGTATTAGGAATGTAGAAAGTTTTACTGCATTAGCGAATCCACATAGAGTGATACACTGTTCCTCCAAATTACTTTTGTTTCTCAAAGTACTAATAAAAGCAGAACCAGGATAGATAGAACCAGAAAGAAACTGTGCCCACGGGTTGAAAAAAAATCAATACAAAGCCTGAAAGAGACCACATGGTCTGGCAAATATTATATTGAACTAGCAAAGCTACTCTATAGCAATAAAAAACCATCACTGTTCAAATAGGACCTAGTAGGTAGCTTTGAAAATGAATGTTATGGATCCAGCTTAATATAATTATTTTAGATGTTAATTATATACCTTCAAATAATTTTCCAAATGGATATATTTGAGAAGACTGCATATTCAGTCCAAATATACCTGAAGTTATAGGTAACTGAATAAAGATTTGATGGGAATAATTAAGGGTTTTCCTTGGATTTTTACAAAATAGCATAGATATATTTTTGGGACATGAAGTTTGATATCTCTGTTTACATGTTATAAAAGTCACATCATTAAAAAGTAATGAGTGGAGGCGGGGTGGACATCAACATCCCAGACTCCTCAGGATGGGGGGAAGAGCTATGGACTAGAGTGGACTTACTTGTATTCTACTATAGACATATTGTGATTCAAGCAATGGAAGAAATTACAACATTGAGGTGGAGTCAGTGGCCATTGGAGGCTCTGGGGTCAGGGAGAGGGAAGAGCAGTTGTAATACAGGGGCTTTTTCAGGACTTGGGAATTATCCTGAGTGACATTGCAATGACAGATATAGGCCATTTTATATCATCATATAACATGCAGAACTGTGTGGGAGAGAGTGTGGTCTACAATGTGAACTATGGTCCATGCTTAATGGCAAAGCCCCAGGATGTGTTTATCAATTGCAATTAATGTGCCACACTAATGAAGGATGTTTATGAGGGAGGTTGTGCGAGGTGTGGGAGGTGGGGCATATAGGAATCCCTATATTTTTTATGTAACATTTATGTAATCTAAGTATCTTTAAAAAAAAAAAATTAATTAAAAAAAAAAAAGTGAGGGTATCAGATGTAGTTCAAGTGGTTGAGAGCCTGCTTCCCATGTACAAGGTCCCAGGTTCGATCCCTAGTACCGCCTAAAAACAAAAAAACAAATGAAAAAAAAAACAATTTTCATTGGGAAGAAGATGTAGCTCAGCGGTTGAGTGCCTGGTTCCCACGTACGAGGTCCTGGGTTCAAACCCGAGTACCTCCCGAAAAATAAAAAATTAAAAAATAATTACATAAGAATTTTATTTGAAGAACAGCAGCCCACAGAATGAAAGAATTACTTATGCCTAAATTCATTATATGACACATTAATTAAATGAGGATGTGGCCTGTCTTAGTTTGCTGGGGCTGCTGTAGGAAGGCTTAAAATAAGAGCAATTTATCATCTGACATTCTGGAGGCTAGAAGCATGAAATCAACGTGTTGGCAGGACCAGGCTCCCTCTGAAGTCAGCAGGGTGACTGGCCAGCAATCCGTGGCATCACTCAATCTCTGCCTCCAACACATGGCCATCCTTCTCTCGTGTCTCCTACTGAGTCCAAATTCCCTCTCTCTGTAAGGATGCCAGTCATATTGGATTGCCTGCCCTCATCTGATTTGGTCTCATCTTTAATAACAATCTTCAAAGACCCTATTTCCAAATAAGTTCCCATTCAAAGGACCAGGGTTTGGACTTGAACATACCTTTTTGGTGACACAATTCAATCCATAATGTGGCTCAAAACCAATAATACAAAATTAGATGTGTCTAAAGGCAGGTCAGGGCCACACCTCTATTATTTGCTGTATCATTTATTATTTGCTCCATTATATATTATTTATTAAAGAAACAATTGGATTATGCATGGTCCTATTGCAATGTGCCATACCAGATTATTGTTGGGTTTGTGTATCGAAGATTCCCGCTCTTTACCCAGGAGAGAATTTAGCAGCTGCTTCAAGGAATACATAGGGACGAAAAATCATCAAACTGACCAGATAAACGTGTTGTTGGAAGAAAAAGAAAACAAATCTATTTTAAAAAAACCCTAGAGTTTATGTACAATTTTCAGTAGCAATCTCAAGAGTGTAATACTGACATTCTCCACACAAACAATGTGGATTTTGGAGAGAACACATTAAAACGTAAAAGGTGTATGATCATATTTATACCCTGAGTTTGTAGACTGATTATTTTATACTACATATATTCATTAAAGCAAGATTCTGAATTCACTAAACCCACGTAAGTTTAGAAAATGGTTTCTGGAAAAAGCATTTTACTTTTAAGACCCTACTGAAGTACTTGATGAAAATATTAAAGAAATAAGGCAAAACAATAGAGAGAGTTAAAAGATCAGTGGATGCCAGGGTTCAGGCCAGTGGAAGAATGAATGGGGGGGGCACATTCTAAATTCAGAGCAATGAAAATATTCCATATGATACTGTAATGGTGGATACATGCAATTATGCATGTCAAAACCCATGAAACTGTACCTCACAAAAACTGTACCCTAATGTAAATTATGGACTTTAGCTAATAATTATGTGTCAATATTAGTTAAGCAATTGTACCATATGCACCACACTAGTGCAAGATGTTAATAATAGGGGAAACTGTCTGCAGGGAAGAGAGGAAGTATATGGCAACTCTCTGAGATTTCTGCACATTTCTGTAAACCTAAAACTACTCTAAAAAATAAAGTATTAAATGTTTAAAATGTTAAAGAAATATATATTTTTCACTGTAGAAGCAGAATTATGATGTGCATGTTATTTGAAATAATTTCAAGCAAATCAAATTGAAAGCACTTGGAAAATGTTAGTCAATAATAATGAATATTCTTATTATCAGGGTTACACCATGCCTTCAAAAACCTTACCTCACTCCATTCTCACGGCTACACAATGAAAAAGGTACCATGATCATCCCTAAATTGCATGTTAGAAAAGTTAGGCTTAGAGGGTACCATGATTATATGTGGTTATAAAGCAATTACGTATCTGATCTTTGAGTTCAAGTTGAGTTGTCTGGTTTTGAAACACATGACCTTAAGTCCATGGTATACAGCAGGAGTTGGCAAACTTTTCCTGTAAAAGGCCAGATAGTAAATCGCTTAGGCCTTGGGGGTCATATGATCTATGTCACAACTACTCTGTCATCGTAGCATGGCAGCAGCAACAGATAATACACAGAGAATGAGCTTGGCTGTGTTCTAAGCCACACTATTTAAAAAAACCAGGTTGGATGTGGCCTGATGGCCGTGGTGTTCCAACCTCTCTAATACAGTATCATTACTCCCCTTCAGGTTCAAGTTAACCTCTGTATATAAAGAAATGGTCTTATCCTATTTCTACAAAGGAAAGTGAAATTAAGAAAAGTATTATTGGGTGACATCAGTATATGCAGCCTGGCAAGATGGGCAATTTGGGATGAAAGAAAATAGAGTTTGGAATTTAACACAAATAAGCAAGCAAATAAAAATTTGGGTTCCAATCCTAGCTTGATGGGTCCTTGCATGTTAGCTAAATTCTCTGAGCTTCAATTTCCTTAGAAATTGGAAGTTAATGTGTGTAACTTGGAGGATTACTGTGGCTATTAAATTAATCTGAAAAAGTCCTTGTTCATGTTGGGCATTCAGTAAATACACCCACCAAATGGGTGGGTAGAATATATATCACTTGTGGGGACCCAGGACCTCCCACAAGTCCTCAGCACGTAGCCGCCTGCATGACCTAGACATAAGTTAAAGGTCAACAACCCTCCCAGAGGGGAGAGAATGTATAGATGGTTATCCTAAACTATAATCTTCCCAAAGCAGTAAATGTCCTTGGTAAATGTCCTTCCTAAGAGCGTTGTGAAAACATCACCACACCCCATGTGTATGCTTCACATGACCCTAGCAGGAACTCTGTTCTCATACCTTATGGAATGTCCTTGTTCTGAAACCCCTTATATATCACCCCTCATTTTCTCATCGTTTTGCTGGGTGCTAACTTCATTCATTCTGTGAACGGCTGCCATCAAAGAAGTCTCTCCCATTCGTAAGTCCCAATAAAGCATATATCTGATTCTCTACCCGGTGTGTTCTTTGGTCTCGCAGCCTAACCAAATCACACCCTTCAGGAGTTGGGTTGTGACAATTGGCAAGCCATGAGCCAGGAGACCAAAGAACCTCCAGTAGTAGTGGACATGAGCTCAGGGAAAGGAGAATCTGTGGGGAAAATCCAAGGTTGGCTTGTAACGTCCATGTGAGGAAGGGTGGCTGCCTTCCTAAATGAGTGGGGACCACCAATAGAATATGGGGTCGCCCACTTGCTTGAATGATATGGAACTCCACGTGAGTACAGGAATGCCCCAAAAATGCTGATGGAGTAGATGTTAACTAAGATAGGGAAAACATTCTGGCAGCAACTCTGTGAACCCCTTGCTACCTGGCTGGTGCGCTTGTGGGTAGTGGAGCCAACAGAATTAGTTTAACTACTGGAGAAGTGGAAAAACTTAGCAACATTAATGTTCTCTGTTCTGTTTCCATGTTAGTTCTAAGCAGATACAGAGAGCCACATTAATAAAATTGGTGCTGTTAAAATTTAGTAACTTTGAACCAGACAACTCTAAAAAAAAGAAAAAAAAATATGCTACAGTTTTCACAAGCCTGCAACTAAAAATATATTACAAAACTGAAAGCTCAAAATACTTGTGCAAACTGTGGAAGAGTTTAAATGGGATGTTATTTTGACAATGTTTTAAGTTTTAATAACATTTTATTTTGATTAGAATTTTTATCAAGAAGTTAAAATGAACTCTCAGTTTTCAATCAATAGATTACTTCTGAACTTCGAGTCTGTCTAAGTGTACTCTTCAGTTATATATTTTTTCCTTTTGTGTTTTAATATTTTTTTGTCCTTTTTAAAGTATACTCTTGAAGAGTAGTTATCCAGAATATGTGTTAAAACTTTAAGATGATGAAAATTGTAAGTTTTTTGGCTAATGAAATTATTACAAACTTCATTTTAAAAGATTGTTTTTTCTTAAATTGAAATGAGTATTTTTTTCCTTCACAGAACAGAATGAGGGATATAAGACTTAAATGGATATAGAAAGAAGTAAAAGGTTTGTGGAAGTGAATTCATAGTCAATGCTGACTGAAATTTGATGTTTGTTTAAGGGAATGTGCTCTGTCCTAAGATAAGATGGCTGGTTTTCATAAAATCAGGGTGTAACTATGTAAGACAAAGCTTGAATGATATAGAAAGTTGTAGAAAGTACTGTAGACGGTAAGTATTAAGTAAGGAATTGTGTTCTGTAAAGGTGAAATTTGTCTTGAGATGAAGTAACTACAGTCTATGTGGTTATGAACAGTTATGGGAAGTTGTAAAAACATTTTCTAAACTGAAAGATTATAATGTAAGTGACTGATTCTATGAAATCATTATTAAGCATATATCTAGGAGTTAATATTAATAACAAAAAGTAACTTATGGCTGATTATAAGCTGTTTGTAAAAGCATTGTCTAAACTGAAGTATTTAAATGGTTAATTCCGGGAAGCCACTATTAAATAAAAACCGAATTGATGTTGCTAACAAAAAGTAACTTCATAACTGGGAAACCTGTCAGAGACCATCTCAATCTGCATATTAAAGTGGTGGTAGGGGGAAGATAATCTTGATTCCATCGGGAATCTTAGATTTTCATAAACAATGGAGACAGTAGTTTCTACTGTACTGCTAAAGTAAATTACCTGTTAATTAATGTCATGATGGTAAAGGTGCAAAAGTAAAAAGTAAAGTACTAAAAATAGTTAAGTTCATTTACTATGTTATAAACTGCATTGGAAGTATTTAGAAAGTGTATAAAAACTAATGGATAGACTACAATATCATCAAACTCTCTTGTGCTTTCAAACCAGGCTTTCAGTACACTGCATGGTGCCTCTCCATTTGCATTATTGGTTAGATTGGTCACTGACTCCTAAAATAATGAAAGGATCTCCCACACTCTGGACATGGCTCCTGAAGTGGATGGAAAGTATGCTGCAATTTCGGACTCCTGCAGCAGTTGATGATGGCTTGATATGGCGAGATATACAATGGACATTGCCTTCAGACTGGCTCCGTTTCATAGTGCCAAAGGGAACGAAGCACCAGGCTGATGAGACACTGGAGTTTCCCTCCAAGGGCCAATGGTGCTGCAGTTGCTGGCTGTGTGAAGGACATACCAAATGGAGCAATAATTACCAGAGTAATATGAGTAGAACTTAAAAAGACACAATTGTCATTATGGCCTGCTCCCATTGAGAGACAACATGTATGGTATTACAAACCTGGAGCTTAGTTCTATTAGCTGCAGCTCAAAGAAGAACATGTGCATTGATTAGTGCATTGTTTAGTATTAAGTGCTGTACCTATATACCTGATGAATATAATATCTCTTCTATTCTAGATCATATGCAGAAGGATATTGAACATGTTAAAAGTCTTTGTAAACTTAATTCATTTTCTAAGTAATTAATGAATTTGCCTATAAGATAAAAGAATGGCTCTTTTAAGTATTGTCTTTATTTTGCTTGTCATATGCTTATCTTGTTGTTGCCTATATTGTCTAGGGCAGTTTATGTTTAGGACAGTACCTCTCCTCATACCTCTCCTAGCTGTCCTAGGCATACCACCACTGTGGGAACTGGGGGTGGCAGTTTCCTAGACAGCATTTGAAACTTACAACATCAAGCCCAGCAGCTTCAGGAGGATGTAGCCTCCAGATGCATCTGGACTTCCTCATTCCCATGGTCCAGTATGTCATGGCTGGTCTGCTTTTTGGGGCTGCTTACCACCATCTTCTTTATCCTTTTATTAGGACCATGTATCTAAATTCTAACTTGAGTTTATTTCTTCCAGAATCAAGCCTTCCAGGACAAGGTATTAATCATGTGGGGATTCCACCAAGTTCCAACCACGATACTGGACCTGCCTTCCCTCAACTTCAATAAAATAGACAGAGAGTTTCATACCTGGTCAGGCAGGGAACTTCTGTCCCTAACCAGCAGGAAGTAACTACAGAAGAATGACCATTACCCTTCAGCTCCCCCTTAAGAATAAGGGTATCAACCCTCAGAGGGGGGAAGTTGAGGTAGGTTAGTATAAGAAACAGGGAAGGTGGCTGGTCAGAATAAAGCCCACCAAAGACTGTGGTCACAAGGTCCAGTTGAAGTCCTGCACATTGGACAGCATGGAGCACCTTGCTGACATGGTGAAATATGACCAATCAACAAGTATAGAAGAAGTCCTTCTCATTTAAAACTGAGATTCAGCTGCTCTCTTTCAATGAAACTCATAATTATAATTTTTCCCTTGTAAGGGAACAGATGAATAAGCCAGGCCTTTATTAGGATATGCTGTATATAATGGTTTAGGATGGTGTATTAGTCAGCTAAGAGTGGTGCTCAGACAGAAATCTGGTGTAGGACAGAAATTGGTTGGCTTTTATAAAGCTTACAGTTACAAGGCTCTAAAGAGTTCAACGCAGGGTTGCCTTCTCATCCAAGTCAGTTGCCACGGGCTGAAGGAAGATGATGGGCCTGGTCTCTCCTTCTATCTTCGTCTTCAGGTTCTGTGGGCCCAGCTTCTTCCCATTCCAGTGGTATGCTGGCATAGGGCTCATCTCTCTTCCCGTGGCTGCAGGATCAAAGTTCTCTCCTCTGCCGTGTCTATGGAGCTCTCTTTCTTTCTGTGCCTTCTTGAGTGAGTGTCTCTTTCTATCTGCCCAACAAGGGGGCAGGGACTCAACCCTGAGTCACACCCTACTGATGTGGTCAAAACAAAACTCTTATCTGGATTTAATCAAGTAAACATAAAACCTTTAAATTTAATTCAATCGAAGGGTATCACACCCAGAGGAAGAGACCAGTTTATAAATCTGCAAATATATATTACAAATTATAATCTATATCTCTTTTTGAAATTCATAAACATCAAACTGCTACAGATGGCTAATGGCTGAGTCTGTCACCCTAGATCATATGGCTCCTGTCTGCATGGAACCACAAGAGGGAATCTGTGATATGGGGTGGTTACCCCTGAGTTGTGTAATTTTACTATCAAGGCTAGATATAGTGTAAAGCACACCCCCCGGTGGTTCTACCACATTGGCCATTTTTGTGTCAGGTGGAATTGCAAGTGTCACTGAAAAACACATAATGGCTTTAGTCAATCACACTGCTCAAGCCCTTAATGACTCCAAAGTAGCAATTTCCTTACTACCCAACTACAAAAGGAAGTTTTAAAAATTAGGATGGTTTTAGATATTCTAACTGCATCACAAGGTGGGACCTGTGCCCTCACTAACGTTCAGTGTTGTGTATCTATTACTCCTATTATTCTGTTGTCTTTTATACTGTTGCTGTGGAATGTGGATGCAATGCTTGTCCTAAGGACAACATAGGCCACTATGTAGGGTGGATTGTGGGGACCCAGGGCCCCCCTAAGTCCTCAGCACATAGCCACCTGCATGAGTTAGACATAACTCAAAGATTAACAACCCTCACCAGATGGGAGAAAATGTATAGATGGTATTGTAAACTATAATCTTCCCAAAGCAGTAAACGTCCTTGGTAAATGTCCTTCCTAGGAGCATCGTGAAAACATCACCACACCCAATTGTATGCTTAAAGCAACCCTAGCAGGAACTCTGTTCTCATACCCTTTGGAATGTCCTTGTTCTAAAACCCCTTATATATCACCCCTCATTTTCTCGTCTCTTTGGAGAGCGCTAACTTCATTCATTCTTTGACCAGCCACGATCAAAGATTCTCTCCTGTCCGTAAGTCCCAATAAAGCTTATGCCTGACTAAATGCCAGGTGTGTTCTTTGGTCTCACGGCCTCACCAACTTGTGCCCTTCAGGAGTTGGGGTGTAACATCACTATATTTCTCATTTTTGTCAAATAGCAATTCCAACTACTAATATAGACAGCAATGTTTTCATTTTGGAAATAGCTCAGTAAACATTAAAATTTCTTCCCACCAAGAATAAAATATTTACAAAAATGTATTTCACATGTTAACACACCAGTGGTCATCTTTTAAAGAAATGTGGGGTTGTAAAAGAGCACTGAATGTAAATTTATCATTCATATTCTCATCCCAGGATTCAGAAATCAAATCTCAGGATATCACAACTGTATTGTTTGCATCACATATAAATAATAACATCCTCCAGATAGGTATGATTCTTGCAAAAATGCAGTACAAATATATTGTAGGACAGTTGAAAAATTCTGAAAAGGATAAAGGAATCCCATAAGGCTACATCTACAAATAATACCAATTTAAACTTTATAAATGTATTTTCTAAAATTCCATATACGTGTCTATATATGTGTGTGTTTGTGTGTGTGTGTGTTTTGTATGGATATGAGTACCTGTATGTAGTCAAGCATATAATTGTGGATCCATTTTTATATATTTTATATTGTATATATTTGTAATACAAATTGCTAGAAGTTATAAATTACTTCTGCTAGCACCAAAACAGCTAATAAGATCATAGGACATGTAAATAAAATATAAACTAAAGAAAAGATGAAAATGCAATAGAGAAAATTCACCCTCAAGGATCAAGGCTACAGAGATGAGTAACGAAGAGTTTTACAAGTAGTGACAAGACTACTAGCCCTTTATGATAAAGATTCTCGCTCTGGGTACCCTGAAAAGAACATGCACATCTCTGATTAGGAAATGGAAAGGCACAGGGTTTCACAGACTTTGGAAGATATTCTGACTCAGTTGGGAATAAGATTAATGATTTTGTGAA
>JAQZBX010013584.1:0-39632 GCA_029593785.1 Cabassous unicinctus
TGTAATGAGTTTTAAATTTAGGGAATGTGAGTTCTCCAACTTTTTCTTTTTCAAGATGGTTTTGGCTACTCAAGGCCCCTTACATTTCCATATAGAGTTGATGGCAAATTTTCCATTTCTGCAAGTAAGGCTGTTGGAATTTTGATTGGGATAGTGTTGAACCTGTAAATCACCTATTCCTTATAAAACAGAATCCTTCCCCGTCTTTATACCCTCTCCTGGCAGTTCCTGCAAGTTCTGGGAGGCTGAGCCAGAGAGAGGTTTCCTGGTTCAGTCTTCACCCTTGCCCCCAGTCGACTGGCACTGACTTACAAGCACCCCAGTAGGCACAGGGAGCTGCTGTTCCCTCCAGAACAGGGCCAGGGACCACAACAGGAGCACAGACTGGCTCACACAGCACCACAGAAGGGTTGGGGAAGGCACCAGCAGGAATGCCACGAGTTTCTCCTACTGTTTTTAAAGCTGTGTTTTCTTGATCCAACATGAACCAAGTTACTGCAAACCTTTAATTGATTTTGGAGTTTTAAGGAAGATAGCTCTGCCAGTTTTTGCTTGGAAGACAATACTGTTAAAATGTCAGTTTTCCCCAAACTGATCCATTGGATTTAACACAATCCCAATTGATATTCAGTAGGCCTTTATGTAAAAATCAAAAAGCTTATTTTATATTTATATGAAAAGGCGAAAGTAATAAGGCTGCCAAAACAATTTTAATAAAGAATGAACTGAGAAGACAAACTACGTGATTTCAACACTAAGTCTAAAACAAAAGTACTTAAGTCAGTGTGGTGCATTATGATGGATAGATATAGATCAGAAGATAGAGTCCAGAAAGAGACCACACATACTTGGTCAACTGATTTTTGACAAAGGTGTCAAAGTAATCCACGGGAGAAAGGATAGTCTTTTCAACCAATGTACTGGGACAATTAGACACCCATTTCCAAAACTATGAACCTTAACCCATATAGCACCACATACAAAAATTAACTTGAAATGTACCACAGACCTAAACGTAAGAGACAGAACTGTAACACTTCTAAAAGAATCATAGCATAAAATATTAATGACGTTGGGTCAGGGAAAGCTGTTTTAAATTAAACACAAAAATTCACCTATCACAAAAGAAAGAATTGGTTGATTGTATTTCATCTAAATCTAAAAGTTTTGCTCTTTAAAAGAAACTGGGTAAGAAAACACATCAGTGGTTTACAAGGCTGGGGACGACGGTACGAGACTGACTGTAAAGGAGCAGGAGGGTGGTAAAAACGTTGGGGTCACAGAAACCTTGCATATAAGGACTAGTGGTGGTAAAATAATTTATATATGCGTTAAAACTCATTGAATTGTACTCTTAAAATTGATTGGTTACACTGAATATAAATTTTAGATTTAAAAAATTTAAACCAAAATATACATGGGAAAAATTCTGTTAAAAGAAAAATAAATGGCAAACCACAGACTAGAAGAAAATATTTGCAAAACACACATGATAAAGCACTTGTACCTAGAATACAGAAAGAAGTTTGGCAATGTTAAGACAAACAACCCACTTTAAAGTGGGCAAGAGATTTTAAAGACAAACCACATCAAGTACAGCGATGAGGTTTGACATCATCCTGGGAATGCAATATGGTTTGGCTGTTCTTCATGAAGTTAAACGTACACTTACCAAAAGATGTAGAAATTGCATTCCTAGGTATTTATCCAAGATTTGTACTTGACTATTTACAGAAGATTCTTTCATACTAGCCCCAAACAGCAAAGAACCCAAATGATCATCTACAGGTAAGTTTATAAACACATTAAAGTATATCTATAAACAACCATACAATATATTTATAAGAAGGAACAAATTACTGATATATGCAACATCAATGAATTGTAAAAGTGTTATGTCAGGGGAAGAAAATGAGCACAAATGACTATAAACTGTGTTTATCAATTATAGTTTTAAATAAATAGTTTTTGTTTCATTGTCCTGTTTTCCATCTTCGAAATCTCCAATTACACATATATTGCTTCTTCTGGTTTTGCCCTATTGAAATGTTCACTCCGGGGTAATCTAGCCTCTGAGTAAGAACCTGACTACCCTGAAATTGCATGCTGTGCCATAACCACATGGAGAGGAATCATGGAAACAGACGCCTGTTAAACCTTTGTAGTTCCAACCAGCTCAGCTGAGATTCCAGATATGTAAGTAAGGAGGAAGCACCGTGGATGTTAAGCTAGTCAAGTCTTCCAATGACTCTAGCCCAATCTGACACGTGATTGCAACAGCATGAGAGATCCCAAGTGAGAACTGCCCAGCTGAGGCCAGCCAAACCCCAGAACCATGAGACAACAAACTGTTGTTCTACACAACCATGTTGGGGGCAGGGACGGTTAGCATGCATCAACAGTAACCAAAGCACCACCAATCTCTGAATGGCACCTCTCCTCTCCTTTCCACACAACTTCTTCCAAGAAGCAATGTTTCTCCAAGGGTGCTGTCAACAATCATCTTTTTTGTTCTGGTACTGATTTTTAGCTAATCTTAGGCATGCTCTTTAGCTTGCTCTACTTTCTACTCTGCAGACTTTCCTGACTGCCCTTGATCTCCTCAAAAGCTTACAGGAGAAGCACGAAAAATAACTCACTTGGATTTGATGTGTTTTTTTTTCTGGTAATTTGAAGTTTGGACATTCCCTATCTCTAAGTTATGTTGAGGGCATGCATTTTGCATAGCTTCATCATGTTCTATATTGCAATTTTATACAATTTGGGAGGATTCCATTTTAACTAACCACCATGACCTTGCCTCATCTTTATTCTCTTTAATGTATTATATAATCACAATTCTAGAAATAAGTTATTTGATACAACCTCACACATAAATTGTAGTATCTTTCTGCTATGACTGTTTACAAATCACATTACTTTAGATGCAGTGACATATTAGTTTAATGATTCATTTTAGGCAACTGCCCTTGAAATGTTATAAAATTTAGTACTATAAATACTCTCTCAACTTTATTTGGCCTTGAACTTCAGATGTTAATCTGAATGTTATAATGAATATTTCTTGGTAATTTTTGTAAAAGCTCTGAGTGAAAAAAACAGAATTCTGATATAACCTACATAATATATTAATAACTAAAATAGCAAGAAAATTAGCTTGTCAGACTCCTGACATAATGATATTTTTATCTCTAAGAATTTAGTAAAATTTTTAAAATCATCTCTATGAATATGAAGTGATATTTTTAATTTAAAAATCACTCAAATCACACCTCCATAAATTAGAAAGTAGAGCTAGAATGCTGACTGCCGGCACTTCTGTCTCAATGTGAATTTAAAATGAGAGGATTTTGGTTCACTGAAGACAAAATGTCAGCCAAATAATGAGAAATCTGAAGTAAGTATGAGAGACTCTCAAGAATGAAAATGAAAGTCATATAGAAACAGTAAAATAGGTTTTATCAATGAAATTAATATAGATTGTACAATGAGGTAAATATGGACACAAATAATAAATAATGGAAACTGTTGTGTTAGGATGTAACCAGAGAGAGAATATACAGGAATGTTAAGAATTCATCAGATGAGTAACACTTCTACATAATGATTTTCCTTTATCTCCTAAAATATTTCTAGTTTCCAGGAGATTCCAACCTTTTGAGAGATCTACGGAAGCCCAGCTCACAGACCTGAACTACGTGTGAAGCTCTGAGGGCGATCTGGGGGAGGAGTCCTGAGTCGAGCTTTCTAAATCAAACAAACAAACGTCAGCAGTAACTTAGCCCATTTTCTGTTTACTTTTTCCCTAGAATATCTTTCTTCTTCTCATAGAAATTTAACATTACCAAAGCTACAGAAGGAGAGCGCGTTGGACAATTAGGCGCAGCGTGACTGGTCGTATTGAGAGAGAACTTCGCAATGGGCTCCAGACAGCGGCTTACTGACCACCACAGACGGCACTGAACTCGCCTCCACAGCCTGGCGCGCTCCCTAGGACAGGCAAAGCACGCACCTCGCACCCACCAGGAAAGCAGGGGAGGAGTCCAGGGCACTCTGCCTGGGAGCTCTTCGATGTTAAATCCAATGGGCATTTCTCCCCGGGCTCAGCTGCTCTGCGCTCTCCACAAGGCCAGCTGTGAACTCTCAGGTGAACAGCTCGCCTCTCTTCCCGGGGCCTCTGCCGTGTCTAATGGAGCTTTCTCTCTCTCCTCACTTATCTGCTTCTCTGTGTATTTATTTCCCAGGACTCCAACTCAAAAACTCCAACTTTCTCCTCTGCCATGTCATTTTCTCTGTGAGTCTCTGCCCACCAAGGGGGCGGGGACTCAATGTCCTACTGATGTGGCCCAATCAAAGCCTTAGTCATTATTTAATCAAGTAAAAGTGAAAACTCTGAATCCAATCCAATCTAATATGCTCAGAGGAACAGACCAGTTCACAAACGTAATCCAATATCTATTTTTGGAATTCATAAACAATAGCAAACTGCCACACCTCCTAAATATAAGAACCTCCCAAACAGTGTTCTTTGCTTCCAATTTTGTCCTCGTCAATCCAAGCTTCTTTGACATTGCTGCAAGGTATTCTTTATAAAGCATTCCCTTGCAGAAATTCTCCGACGATGCTCCACTGCCTTCAGCATAAAATTCAAATTCCTTGGGAAAGATCTGTCCTAGCATGACCCTGACTCTCTAGTCAAGATTCTTCTGGCTCTGCCCTGCAGGGATGAGTGCCTGGTCCATCCTGTGCCACAGATGTGTCGGGCAGGGGCGCACAGTGCACGCTTCTGCATGCCCTATACGTCCTCTTCCTCTGTGCACCTTCTGTCCTTACTGATCCAACTTACAGTTATCCTCTGAGCCTTGGCTTAGCAAACCACCTAAAGAAGAGTTTCCAGCCCTGGCATTACTGGTTCCTTTTCTCTCTCACCTCTAGATTGATTCAAGTGCCCCTTCTCTGTTATCCCATACTTTTAGCGTAGTAATAATGCCACTATAAAGTATATGCCTGTTTCTTGTCTATCTCCCCAATTAAACACTCATCTTCTTAAAGGAAAACACCATTTTTTCTTATTTCTGTAACCCCCAAGGCTCAACTCATAGTAGTTACCCAATAAATATTTGCTAGATGAATGGGTGATAACAGGGTACGTTTTAAAGTTAACACATAAAGCCAATAATAAGTATAATCAAAATCACTCTTGAAAATTCCTTAGGAATTTTAGGAAGATAGTACCCTGGAGACTAACATACTGTTTCTCTATATAATTAAGCTCAGCACAGTTTTCTTTCCAGCACTGTAATAAGAAAATGTTTTCTTTAGTTGGACAACTGTAGTTAGAATGAATGTAATGACCATGCTCTATGAAAATTATGTATTTTAAACACCAGAATTGTATCTCATGAAGCTCTAAGGATGGCAGGTAGGAACTGATATGTTGTAAAAGAATAGCAAATTTATGTCTCTCATCTTGAGATCACTCTATGTATACACTCATTGAGAAGAATGGATGAATCACTATATTATTTAAATTATATATCTAAGTTATCTCTTGCTGAGCCCCCTTAGTTGAATTCATATAAACTAAACACAAGCATGATGTTAATCCATTTACTTATATGTCTATAAGTAGCCACTGTTGACTTTTCATAGCCACTATTTTTCTCACAATCCATTTCCATTGAGATTATCCAATGCTTTGAATAATACTGGCAAAGATAGGAATAAAAACATTAAATAATTTGGTTCTTATTTTATGGTACATTCCTAAACCATAAATTATGAAAAAAAGAGGAGAAATGCCAAACAAGAGAAATAATGTAGGAGTTTCAATGCTAAAGTAAATCATTTAGCTAGTTTGAAAATCTGTTTTTATATTTAAAACGTTTTCAACAATTATCAATAATTCTCATAAATACTGAAGGTTTACAATAAAAGCTCAAATGCTACCCAGCTCCCTTTAGGAAGCTTCCCTACCACACAGAATTCCTCTCCTTCTCTCTTGGGACATCCCATGGCCCTTAATCTGTACTTTTGATACAACTGATATTTATCATTTTATACTTAGTATAATTTTTCCCTATCTTCCCCACTAGACTGTAAACTCTTGAGGGTAAGATCTATGTCTAACCTAGATCTGTGTGTCCCACAATATCTACCCAGAGTGCCTTGCATGCAGACTTAATGAATATGTATTTTATAAATACACTCAAAATACTCCTTCCTGAATTCACATGTTCAGCATCTTTTCCAAAATAAACAATGTAGTCCATTGTTTTCTATTTTTCTTCCTACTTCTCTATAGTTTCTAATTTACCACTTTTGCCAACATCTCTTATCTTGTTCCCTGAGGAAAATAATCATTTGTTTATCCAGTTATTTATTAATTTATCCATTTAAATCATCCAATAAATATTTACCAAGTACCTACTTTGTGCCAGGTAGTGTGCAAGGTGCTGAGATTATGCCAGTGAACAAGCCCATTAGGGAACTAAGAGTCTAGTGGGAAAGAAAAACAAGTAAATAGGTAATTATAAAACAATCTGGTAAGTGTTAACATTAGACGTGAATATAGGATATGCTCCTAAGAAAATAAGAGAGACGTTTAAGAGTGTTCCCTAAGATTTTGCTAGAAGTTTGTCTTTTTCTTTATATTATTCCCTCTCTGGTCATCCATCCTTCCATCCATCCACCCATCCATCTATCCATCAATCCATCTCTATTTCGATCTATACAAAAAGACATGCTCAAGTCCTATGAATATGAACTTATTTGTAAATAGGATCTTTGAGGATGTTAGTTAAGATGAAGCAAAACTAGATTAGGGTGGGCCCTAGTCCATTAGGACTGGTGTCCTTTTGAGAAGAGGAAATCTGGACACAATGAGTAAGAAGAAGAGGGTGAGAGACAGACAGACAGACAGACAGACAGCCATGTGATGAAGGCAGAGACTGAGCTAAGCAGCCACAAGCCTCAGGATGCCATGGGTTGTCAGCTACCCACCAGCAACCTTTAAGAGGAGGCATGGCCCTGCCGACACCTTGATTTCGGACTTCTAATCTCTAGAACCATGAGTCTGTGTTCAGCAGCCCTGGCGCAAACAAAGGTTCTATCTAATCTACCTTATCTAACTATATTCCTTCAATTTTTTAACAGATAATACATGCATGTGTGTGGTACAAAAGCTGCAAAAGAGCACAAGGTGAAAATAAGTCTCCCTCTCACGCTGTCCCCAGCCACCCAGTTTACCTGCCCAGAGGCAAGTACTAATTTCCAGTGTATAATCCCAGATATTCTATGCATAGAGAAACACACATATACACATATACACATGCATTTGGTCTTATTTTCTTTTACCACAAATGGTAGCTTATACTCCACCTGCATCTTGCTTTTTTCACTTCATAAACTATCTTAGAAATTGTTCAGTACTATGCTGCCTCATTCTTCATAATGAATATGTAGTATTACACTGCATAAATGTGAACAAAATTTATTTAAGCAATCTCCTTACTGAATGCTCATTTAAAATATGACAATGCTGCAATGAATATATCTATCTATGTTATCATTCTGCTGGTATATCTGTGAATAAGTCTGTAGGATGGATTCATAGAATTGATACTCCTGGGCCCAAGAATATGTGCATTTTTAATTCTGAAAGATTTTGCTAGAGAGATTTATAAATTTTATTTCCTATGGCAAATGTATCCACCCCAAAACTTAAATAATAACATTTATGGGAATGGCTCCAAATCCGTATAGCTATAGGTCTGACCCCTTATTTACTCTCTGCAATATTTCAACTACATATTTCCCTGGAACCTTAGGGAAAATTTTTCAAAACCAAAGTTATAATCTTTACCCACAACATATTCTTCCTAACTTCCCTGTATCTGTTAATTCTCCCCTAAATCACTTCTGATACTTCCCTCTTTGTTTCTACCCTCAGTCAATTAATTATGAAAGTAGCTGTTAAGTGTTACTAATTCTACGATTCCATGATGTCCATCTTCTTTGTTTCTCAACCAATATTTCTGCACGTCTGGGCAATTATCATCTAACCAGTCCAGTTCTTCTTGCCCGATGCTCATCCCATCAATGCTTCCCACCTGTACCATCCTCTCTGCCTGCCAAAGATATCTTCTCAAATCTCTTACCCTGTTGAAACCTCATTACACACATTTAAGGCCTAGTACCCTAAATGCCAGATCAACCATAAAGCATTTTTTTTTTAATGAATTTACTTAGTACCGAGGTCTTTCATAACACATTCTAATATATAATACAGTTATAAGATAAATTATAAACTACTTCAGAGCAAGGAAAAGGTCTAACACGTTTTCATAAACCCATACTGCCCAGGGACTCAAAATGTGTTTTTTCAACAAAGTAATGTCTACAAATCAGGTAATTTTATAGGGGAAAACATTCTATAGAGAATATTAATTAAGTTCTTTCTTTTGGAAAATAAGACTATTTTACATCCATGAGACACAAGCCCCTATTTAATAAATTTATTTCAGAAAGCCTACAATGTAAATATTTCAGATTAACTATTCCAATAAATTACATTTTCTCTCACATTAATTTTGATCAAAAACAGGGAGGAGAATGAATAGGGAATAAAAGAACAAAGCAAATGTTCCCCTAAAACTACAAGAACCCCTATACCTCTTAAACACAGCCATGCTCACACTACATACCACGTGGAAGAGAAAACTCAGCCACAATGTATCTACAGATGATTGACCATCTGAGTTTAAAATGAGTAAAACAACTTTTTTCAAATTCTACAAAAAACCTACTGAGGAAAAATCTTGAAAAGCATCATAGATCCCATGGTTCTGGTTTTCAGAATTTAATAACATGGTCTCAAAAATCATACTTGGGGTAAAACTTTTTACATTTAAAAATACAGGAAAAAGGAGAATGATTACATAAAAAAACAAATGATCACCATTACATTTCATTAGAAATTAGTCAGCTCCCATCTACTCACCAGTATAAGGAGCCATAAAAACCCTTTTAGGAAGTGGAGAACTGCTATATTATAACTTGGATTTTAAAAAATTAGTTTTCAAATAATGACAATACTACCATGCAAATGCAAGTGCTGGATTCACTTCTTTGACTCACCTCTCCCCCATTAACATATTCCATCACAAAACACAAACGGTCTTTTGTCTGGAAGGAATATTTCAAGGACTTGAAATGAAAAAGAAAAAATGTTATATTATAATCCCACATTCTTATAATTATATTGGTACTAAAAACAGAATACAGAACTAATAAAGCATGATTGATGAAATGAATTTGCTATTGTTCCTTAAGAGCCTACTTACAGGGCTTAAGTAAGAGGTTATG
Organism: Cabassous unicinctus; assembly: GCA_029593785.1. Lineage (NCBI taxonomy): Eukaryota > Metazoa > Chordata > Mammalia > Cingulata > Chlamyphoridae > Cabassous > Cabassous unicinctus. Next base: position 9,367 of record JAQZBX010013584.1, read on the forward strand.
AAAAATGCAAACTCTTTTTGTTTGGTTATCAATGGATCTTGGGGGGGGGGGATTAAAATTAAAATCTTAAGTGAATTTAGTAATTTATTGTACCATCTTTTGAAACTGGAATTCTGTCCAAAGTTCTCATCCATGCTACCTCCAAGTGTAGCCTACAGTTACTTTCTGGTTGAAGCCCCTTGGCAAAGCAGTTAGGACAGTCACGACTGTTAAATTCAAGTTTCCAATACGGCTGCAGCAACACTTTTTGCATATTGGGTGTGTAACATGACACAACAGTTGTTTCATGCAATTTTAGAGGTCACAAAAGATATGAACACTTTAGAGCTGTTTTACTAAACAGGACATTAAATACACAATAATATAAGAATCAGTCTAGGTATCTAGTGATATGTCTGACAACTTTTAGTATAAATAATCCTAAAACTCTAAAATGTTCCTCTTCAGAAAGTGTAAGCTATTACTGTTAATATAATTCACTGGACCAGAAACATAGAGAAATTTTACAAACGATGCCTCTGTTACAAGGAATCTAAGAACACACTAAAAAATCAGTTTGTACAACTAAGTGTTTTGCATGTAAATGACAATTTATACTTTCTCTAGTGAAGAAAATGTGATCACTTATCCTGTCTTTAAAGTATTCAGTATTGCTGTATATGTTAAAATACTCTATCCCTAAAAGACATCTTAATTTCTATAAAAAGATTCAATAAAGATTTCTGCCCTTCATTTTTGAAGAAAATGCTACCCAATAATTTAAATACTGATCTGAACCCAATATACAAAAGAAAGATAAAAACTTTACATCTAATAGTAAGTCTACCATTTTCTCAGTGATCTCCTTAAAATGCCACAGGTGATTTATTTGCTTTATGGCTTGTTTTTAAAGGCAATGAACTTCATGAAAGAAAAAAAAGTTTCAAAAGAAATGGGTATATAACATGAATGTGGTGGAATTATAAATGCATACATATTGATACATTCCAATAATTTCAAAGAAATTTCCACCAAAGAAAATGGCATGTCTAAATGAATGTTATTTAAAATGTTATTGTTCATAGCTTAGTTTCTATAATAAAATCCCCTTAAATTTAAAATGTTGTAATTATAACTCTGTCCTCTGACCACTTACGGTTAAAAAGGGATGTCTAGTGTTCTTTAAAACTCTGCTTTCAGTTAGAGTGTGTGCCACTTCATCCTACAAAAGAAAAAGGCAAATCTTTAATATATTTTCTAAGCACTTATAATAATATAAAAATTTCACTCTTTCTCTAAGACCAGAAGAAGTTAAACTCAGAGATAGAAAAATATTTTAAAACACAGTGGCATACTTCCTCTATTGTTAAGTTTCCCCTCCACAGGAAAAAAAAGAAAAGAAAATGGCTATAAAATACAAACTCATATAAACTCATTTTGATTTAAAGTATGTCAATAATGACACAAAAAATTTTCAGGGACATAAAAAATTAAATTGTACTCTATTCCCTTTGAAGGAAATACCTTACTATCTGATAGTCAGGCTGATGTAGTTAATATTTCTATGTTTGGAATATTCAGGGGGATATAAAGGATACACTTCAGTACAGATCACAGCGTCTGTAAGTCTCCTACTTAAAAGAGAAATCAGATATTGAAAAGGGGAACACAAGAATACTCATATAAGATTTAATTCTAATTTTAAAATCTGAGAAATAGGAACAGAGTAAAAAAAATTATGTAATTTTGCTTGTGGCTTTTTAAGGTGTTTCTTTTTTAATAAACGGTCACAACTTTCCTATTCTAGGTGACAATTTTAAATTTGGGGTGTATAATTTAGATTTCAAACCAAATACCCATAAAACATTTATTTTCGGCCAATCCTCTCATAGAGTAAGAGTGCATTTCCCCAATTTTGTATATAAATCTCATCTTGATATTGAAAGCAAACCAGGAGAGATTTTCCTCGACATATGGAAAACTGAAAAAATGTTTCATACTTTACAAGTAACTCCATCTTACAGAAGACAGGAAAGGAAGATAACTGCTGAAACTAACACAGCATCTCTGTTCTCTAGTTCTGGCAAGATGCTAAACAAAGCCCTTTCTGGATCAACTTCTTAATACTGTCAGCAAATCAAAATTAAATTACAAGTAAGACAAGGAGAGCAAAACATCAGGGCACACTACATTATATTTATCATCTTTACAGAAGCATTTGCCCTTAGTTAGTCCTAGAAGATAAATGAGAAATAGATTGATCAAAGAAGCTGATATCTCAAACCCATTCCAAGAGGGTGAGACCAATTATGCCTGAACATTAAAGTAAAGTGTAATTAACGACCCAGTATTTAAAACCAGTGAAGTAAAGCACAGGATGAAATCTCTCCAGCCTTCTTTAATCTGTTATCTAGGAGCCAGGCTTAAGTGCACAAACAATTTGAAAGCCAGTTATATCACACTATAATCCCTAAATTAATTAGAAGAACAGCAAACATCTTTATATGAAATAAATGAGAAGCAGAAATAGCACCATAGCTTACTGGTTTCCATACGGCACAATGCCTAGCACAATGCTAAGCATACAACAGATATTCAGTAAATGTTTGTTGAACTGAACTGTTTATCATAGAGATGAATTCCAAGATGGGGGAGGGGGGCCGTTCACTCACTCATCCACTCACTCAACAAATCTAACAAATATATGCTGGTATTGTTCTCGACACTGGAAGTGGAGTAATGAACAAGACAAACAAAAGTCCCTGCCTTCATGGCGCTTTCATTCTATTTTGTCAGATGGCAATCAGGGTTAATGGAAAAAAACAAAGGAAAAGGGAATAATGTAATTCATGATCATCATGTAACAAGTATGAAATATTAATTAAGCATTATGCAAGCAGATTTTTATTTGTGATATGCAGAACCAAATTCATTCATTTTTTTAAAAAACAACAAAATCCTTAATGTGCACTTACTAAATGCTAAGGAGAGTGCAGGTTTAAAGTGGTTTAAAAGAAAAAAAAGATATGGTCCCTTCTTTCATGGAATTCACAGGCTAGTGGAGAAGAAAGATAACAAACAAGTGAATATCCAAGTTAATAAATACTTACCAATCTGATAAGTGGTACTAAAGAAAAAAGGAAGTCTCCGCTATTTCAGGTGGGATAGTAAAGGAAAACCAATGCCATGGGAAGTTACAGGAAGAGCTTCAGCTGGGCAAACTGAAGGCATGGGAAGGGGGGGATGGGGTGACACAATTCATGATTTTAAAAGTTAGCGCAGGCTCTTCTGAGAAGCACAGCAGACACAGGAGGGATCGGTTAGGGGACAATCACAGTGCTTGAGAGAAATGAGAGTGCTGTGGACTATTGCAATGGCAGCAGGAACAGGACACAAGGGGACAGTTTTTAGATATTTCTGAGATATAAAGTTAGCAGTGATAATCTAAAAATGTTATGCCTCCAACATGAGCATAAATCAAAAGAAATATTTCTTTATAGGCAGTCAGAAAGAGATTCACAGAAGAGGTAACATTTACCTGTCATGCTGTGGGATGCTAAATGCTTTGGGACAGTAAACTAGGGAAAGAATAGAGAAAGGCAGATCTCAAACCCATTTGGAAATAGAAAAGGTATGCTAGTGCTTCAGAAAATATTTCTGTGGGCCATTTCATTCTATTTTGTTAAAACGGGCCCATCACATACAGTAATCAAGTGATTTTTCTAAATCATTTAGTAAGCCTCATGAGAGAAAATTGTTTTTTGTGCTAAATTCTCTAATCTGCCTAAATACACCAAGGAAGCCAAGTAAAGGTGTGTGGAGACAAAAGACAATATTTCTTGGTTGTAATCATGGAGTTAGAATTGATACTATGTACATCTCTTTCATATATTAACATTCATTTTACACCATATCTTACATCTGATCAGATTAGAATTTTCCCCACTAATGCAAATTTATTATGGCACTGTATTTCACATACTAATTAGTTTCTGCTATGAAGATAAGGTATGCTCAAGCTAAAAAGTAAACACAGATGCCAATAATTTTTTTTTTTAAGATTTATTTATTTATCTCCCCCTTGCTGCTTGTGTTTGCTGTGTCCATTTGCTGTGTTTTTTCCAATAATTTTTAATTACAGTTAAAAGTAACATGTCAAAACAGAAAGTTAAAAATAACAACTATAAAACTTAGTGGCTGAAACAATGAGATGCTTTTTATAAAATCCCATTCTTTTACCATTATTATAAATGAAGAGTGATAAAATGCTTGGGAATATCATGTAAGTATAATAATGGGTTCATGAAAAAGCTTTTGAAATACAGATTCACATATATCCATTCATGGTGAAATACTAAAAAGTGAATAGGTTTTATATCTAATTTGTTTAATAAAAAAGAAGCTTTACAGGGAGTGGGATTTTATTTATTGAGGACATGAGATAGAATAGTCCCTCTTATTTATTTTCCCAATCCTCTCCAATTTATATTCAACTTCTACTACACATGGCCTAACATTCTCTATTTGCCCCACTCACTGTTTTGCATTAGTTAGGCTTTTTTGGGGAGGGGGCAGTGGAGCGGAAGAGATGGCAAAAAGGAAGAGAAAGAGAATATCTCCACCCCATGATCAAGGATATGGAGTGTCTTTTTCTTTAATTCCTGCAGCAGTTTGGCAGGGTAGGTTTCATTATTCCCAATTTATACGAGGAAATTGAGTTTCAGTGAAATTAAATTGTTCAAGCTGCGGGTGAAAAGATGAGTATCAATCTCACGTCTAAGTCCAGAGTTAACGATCATTTCCACTTCACAACACTGCCTCCCATCTTTAAAAGTTAACTAGGTACTTTTATTCTGTTCACATTATTTTCTCCATCTTGACCTCAAGACGATAGTGATTGACTGTCAAGAAGCCAGCTGAAATCAAGATGCATTATGTCTAACGCATTTCCTCGGCCTACCCAGGGTCACAAATAAGACTTAGAAGATACAAAGGGAGTGAGAGAAAAAGGAGGAAGAGGGGAAAGTTGTTACATTAGCATGCTTTATTCTTAGTTAAACCACAATGACTACCAATGACCACTCACTCTTTCTCCTTTTGTCCAGCAATATTGGAAATCTATATTTTTTTCCAGAGGAAAGATGTCACAATTACCAAACTCTAAAATACTGGGCTTTTGAAAACATGATCATTAGTCCAGATGCTGGCTTCTAATATTTTGCCCACTCTCCAGCTGTCAGACAGTCTTCTCATTGATCCATGATTAATACTTCTTTTCTCATTTGTGGAGACTTTTCTCCTTGATGAAGGCAGTGACCGCAATTGTTCTCTGTCATCTGTTGATACTCCATCCTCTCCTTCAAGCATTGTTCCCGGCATGTTCTTGATGTTCCTGCTCCAAACCTGGCTTGATGGAGGGCTCCCTGGACTTAGACTTCCATCGTGAGAGAAGTACTTTGGACCCTCGTCTTTCTTCTCCTGCAGATCGTGTTCCCTTCTTTCTTTCTGCCTCTCCCAATTCCCAGTGTGGGGATAAATCCACCTCTACTTCCTCCCGTCTCTACTCTACATTTCAAGAAAAATAATCACATAAACTTACTGACTAGGACCATTACAACCCCCTCCAGGTCCGTTTGATTTTCAATCCCAGAAGCTCTTTCACTGAAGTTTTCACAGACGTTTTATTCAAAGAGAAGGCACTATCACTCCCTTCTCCTGAAAGCATGCTTTTCTCCTGGCTTCCTGGACAGCACGATTTCCTAGCGGTTGTCCGCCGTCAGTCTCTGCTGCTTCGCTCCTTCTCTCCACACTCTGGTTCTAGGCGTGTCACCAGGACCCAGTGCTTAGACTCCCACCCTTCACTAGGTACACTCCCTCTCTTGGTGATTCCGTTGGACTCATGGCACCACCCATCCCCACGTCATGGGAATATTTATGAGTTATATTCCTTTAAATACCTTAATTTGTGCTTTATTTTTTTCCTTGGGAGAACTTTAAATACACCTTAGCCTCTTTGTTTTCATTGCATTAGCTTTAAGCAGTATCGGGTCTCCCCTCTAGTAAGTCTTATCTGCTTTGTCTATTTTTTGATTTTGAAAACTGAACCCCAATGTAGAACCTGTAGTATTTTAATTAAATACATATTCACAGCAAGATCAAATAATATGGTTAATCTACGTCAATAAACCTGAGCTACTCAAAGGGAAAGAGCAAACACTTGAATCACTGTTCTTAACTATTCTCTCAATATTTTCCAGTTCTGTATTTTGACTTTTCATTATGAAATATTCCCCAAATTTGTTCCCAACCTTATTTGATTTTTTATTCTAATAATCATATATTAAATATACAATTACTCTTTCTTATGCTCAACTTTTTTCAGGCCATTGTTATTTGATACATGCAATATATTTTCCTATCTTTCTACAAATACTAACTGGAGATTAAGTTACCTTTTGTTCTCTGTTTTCACCAGATTTAACTATTCTTTTGTTCCTCTTAGGCATTCTGTTTTATCCTCTTCAGATTTTTCTCATCTGCTTGATGATCTGTTCATATTCTTGAATGATGAACAAGGTGATTAATAGAATTTGGGTCTCCTTACTGAATGGGAAAGCTACCCATAAGTTCTCCCTACATAGAGTGGAAAACAGATGCTGGTACACATTTTAAGAGTTTGAGGTGGGGAACTGAAAGGCAATTTGCCTACTCCACTCTGAACCCAAAAATGTCCAAGGGAAAAAAAAAAAAAAAGAAGGTGGCAACACCCACACTTGGGATTCTAACTTTCCTGAGAGAGCCCAATAACTCTAAAGGACAGCTGTTTTTATCCTAATGACATAAATATATCCAGTTACACAGTATGGAAGGACTGGGATTAGACTGAACCCACTGCTCTACTCAAAAGAAGTAAAAACTCTTTATTCTTTTGCATTTTCCACTTCTACTCTCAAGGACTTGCTAAGGAAGAGCTTGGGGGGTCTCTGTAGAGCTGTACCATGTAGAAAAGCTCCCACCTCATTTCCATTCCTTTCTTTTGTCTGTTCATGATTGTGAGATTCTCCTATTTATGTTATTACTAGGTCATCTGCTTTTAATGTCCACAACTTCATAAAATTTTCTCACAATGTAAAAACAAGGAATTCAATCCATTGCTCACTGGAGAAGGACTTGATTCCAAGGCTAGAAGGGAAGCTACAAGATTAGTATGGAGACTTTTGTGGCACCAAAAAGTCGGATGCCAATAAAAGGATGAGGTTTTGTCAAAGAGCACAGGAGTAACCTGAAAGAGCTCCCAACTGCCAAACTAGAATAATTAAAGCAATTAAGTGAATAAAAAAACATGGGCGAAAGAACAACTCCTCCTTTCTGAATAATTACAAAGAATGTACAAAGAATGAGAAAAAAAAATTCACCGTAAGAACACCACAGTAATAATTGTTGCACACAAAATCCACTGATGAATGCTAAAATCAGTGAATAAAATTTAATGGAGAAGCAGGATATTTGCACAGCTTTAGAGTATTACCCCTAAGATATTAATTACAAAGGAAAAAAATAACTCTAGAGTGGAGAAACCCACGAGATCACTTTAATCAAGTGATCACAGTTACTATCACCAATAATAAGACACATTGATACCATTTTTACCCTCTAATGTGATGCACTGAGAAGTGTACATGAGGATTAAAACCCCAGATCTTTTCAGACTCCAAAAATTCAAACCGTTAATCATTTAACTATAAATAATCATATTTTCTTTCAAGACATTGATAAAGGGATTTGTTGGGGAAAGCAGTAAGGAACTACACATCAGCCAGGATATTCCACCATTTGTGAAATATTCCTAATTCTATACAGTTATTCAAAGAACGTGTGAGTCATCAGTGAAATAAGACAGAGCCTAATAGGACAGTCTCATGCCTGATAAACAGAAATTAAATAATGGGAGTCCAAGGGAGGGTAATGTAGAACAGGAGAAAGCAGAGGGGAACCTGTATCTACTGATGCTTGCTACACAGTAGGTAGTAATAATAACAACAACAATAAGAAAAAATTTAAACAATACATTTATTTTTATTTAATACTATTTTAACTCTATTTAATACTGCATTTAAAGCATTAAATTCACTTAATGATTATTTAATAATGATAACAAAGGCTATTACATATATTTAATCATTTAACCCTGAAAAACAACTCCAATGGTTGGGGACTATTATTATCCCCAATTTGCAGATGAAGTGACCAAGGCATAAAAAGTTGAGTAATTTGCTTGGGATCATTTCATAAGTGATAGAGCCATTCTGACTCTAGAATCCATGCTTTTAACCACAATGCCATACCTCTAAGAAAATACCAGCTTAATTAATAACTGGACCGGGTATTATGGTGAATACTTTACATATCCTAATCGTCATAATATTCCTGTCCAGTAGGTTTTGTTCTACCTATTTTTACAAATGAAAAAACTTAGGCTGTGCTGGACTGCTGTATACACTGCAGGATATTTAGTATGCTGGGCCTCTACCTGGTAACTGCCAGTAGTGTTCCCAACTCCCAGGCATTGTGATAACCAAAAATGCCCCCTAACAAACATTTCCAAATACCCCTAGGAAAGCAGCACTCCCCCAGAAACTGATGAATAACGATCACTAGGTGATAAGACGCAAAGCTGGGCTTTGAACCTAAGCACGCATGACTTCAATATGGTTTCTAAGACCAGACGCTGACTTGTAAAGGAGCTGATACTGAAACAGACGTACAAAGGTAGGGGACATGGTTTCACAAAGCATATGGAGCAATACATTCCAGATGAGAAAAACGGAATTGTAAATAACTGAAAGCCAAACGTCCATGAAATATAACTGATATTATATATCACTTGTTGAATTAAGCAAGACATAAAGCACAGATCAATTTGTAAAGTACATCAAATTTGTCTCTTGAAGGGATGGGGATTCAATTCAGAACTCAGTTAGAATGGGTATCATTAAGCTGTTATTTATCTGTACAGGTTTAAGGTGAATAAAGTTATGGGGGTCGGAGGGGTTCATAAGGTGTCCTGAAAGAATTTCAAAGACCTTTATTCCTTTAAGTTGCACCATTCCAGTATCTTCAAATCTATCTAGGTTCTTTTCCATTCTGTACATGAGTCTACCATAAGCTCTGAAATTTACGGGTAAAATCATCTATGTCACTCTAACAACTCTTTAATAAGAAGAAATTCATGTAAAAGGATAATTAGTGATATAGGTCACAAATATATAATAAAAAGATTCTCCCAAACACATAAATGTAGTATAAGCGTCTCTATTTCTTCAAGTGAATAAAACAGTTTTAGTATATAACATTCAGATATTATAAACTTTCAAAAAAAAACCCTTAACTTTATAAATAAATACTTATACACAGGTAATATTTAGCAGTAGCCTACAATCAACATTTTGGTCCTTTAATGGAATTCTACACTTTAACATGTGTATGTATGAGCATACGCACATATGCAGGCTGTAAAGAAAAATTTAGGTATCAACTCTGGTATTGACAGTTACCTTTGCAATAATAACTTCTTTCTTCAGAATCTTCATAGCATAATATTTCCCACTTGCCTTCTCTCGAACCAAAATAACTTTCCCAAAAGTGCCTTTACCTAGTAGTTTCAAATAGTCAAAATCATTCATTGTCTGCAAAATACAAATTTAAAAATTTAATATGAAAATTTTGATATAATTTCCTTGTAAACATATATGTATATATTTGCAATATTCACTCCAAGGCAAATCTCACCAATTTCTAAGTACCCTTAAATAATAAGATGCAGACTGGCACTGGCTGTCTCATAAGTAATCATGGATGCTGGAAGTTATTTAAACAATTCTCAGATACTGGCAAAAATGATTTTGAACCTAGAATTCCTCAGCCAGTCAAATTATTGGTCAAGTATTAGGGCTAAAGAAAAAAAATCATTGTCATTCATTCTCAACGACTCAAACTTTCAAGAACTTAGCAGTACCCCTCCCCCGTGACAATGTGATAAATAAAAATGCCCAGCAACAGACATTTCCAAATGCACCAAGGGTAGCAGTGCTTTTCGGAGAGAGCTAGTAGAGAACGTTATCCAACAAAACAAGGATGTACTCCAAGAAAGAGAGATGTGTTTATAAGATACATTGAAAACAACTCTGGAGCCCAATGAAAAGAAATCAAGGAAGACAATAGCACAACTTCTGAGAAAGCAATTGGTGCAATTCTGAACAGGAAGTCAGGAAGCTTTAAGAATGTCTTCAATTAATCTGCCTGTTTTCAGTTTCATTTTGTATTCCCATTTCTAAATCAAGTGGTTCCTTGGGTTTTGCCAGGCCTACATATGCTATCTGCTCTAGATAGTCTCCTCCGTGTGTGCTTTTCCTGATCTGCTTTAACTACCAACAATCTTCCACACGCTTCCAAAACTTTGAAATTGCTTGTCCACTAATTTACACACACTCCCACCTGTTTTCTTCCATTTTGGGGAGAACTTGCTCTCTTTTAAAATTCCTTTACTATTATTTTGATTGGCTTTTGGTAAGAAGGAGAAATAAATGCATGTGTGTGTACTCAGCTTACCAACTCAAATGTGAATTTAGTTTTGAGGCTCCTAAATAACAAGTCAAGGAATTTGGATTTCACCCTACAGATATAGACAATTAGAAGTCCTTGAAAAATTTTATGACATTTTATAACTATTTTTTTTTCCTGTTTACCACTCATCTCAAGCGAATGTCAGAATGTTCTCAATCAATGCCTTCTACCTTAGGAAACTAGAAAAAGAAAAGCAAATTAAACCTAAAAACACTAGACAAAAGGAAATAATTCAGAGCAAAAATTAATGAAATTTTAAAAAGAAAGAAGAGTAGAAAAAATAACCAAACTTCTTCTTCAAAGAAAATAAACTTCTTCTTTGAGAAGATCAATAAAATGGATAGCCCTCTAGCCAGATAGGCCCAGGAAAAAAAAAGAAGGAAAAAAAAAGAAAGAAGACACAAAGTATTAATATCAGGAATGAGAGAGATATAACTAAAGGCTGTATAAATATAAAAAAGATCACAATGGAATTTTATAGATAGCCTTATGCCAATAAAATCAATAACTTAGATGGAAGGAACAAATTCTTTTAAAGTCCAAAGCTCATAAGAAGAAACAGACACCCCAAATAGCCTTATAACTATCAAGGAAATTGGTCAAAACGTTACAATGAAGAAAAGTTCAACTTCAGATGGTTTCACTGGTGAAATTTACAAACATTTAAGGAAGAAATGAAACCAATTCTACATAAACACTTCCAAAAAACTGAAAAAAAAAGGAAGTATTTTCCAATTCCAAAACAAAAGACATTACAAGAAAAGAAAACTACAGACCAATAACCCTCAGGAAGACAAATGTAAAATTTCTAAAAATTTTAGAAGTTAATGCCTATATTCATTTTCAGAATTCTTTGCCTCCTATAGTTTGATAATATCCCCCAAATGGCAAGTTATAATGTCTTAACCATCAATAGAAGCTCTAGTTCAAAAGAAAAGTAGCAGAGAGATACCAGGGAAATTTTTTTTAAATTTGTTGATTCAACTAAAAGTCAAACATGTAACATTAAATATATGGAATAGTAATAAGAAAGTGTCATTTGAACAAATAATGAGTTATTAGATTTCAATTTCACTGATAGATTTTTTAAAAATCAGAACCTATTACAGAACCTACTACTGCTAGGTAGTCTCCAAATATGCAGCCACTTATTCCTCCCCTACCCTGCCATGGAGAGCTGGAGGCTACTTTCCCTTTCCCTGGGCTGACTTTGGGCCTTGTTGTCAACACAGAATGTGATCAAAGTGATACTCTGCCTATTCCAGGCCTATCCTTAAAGAGACCTGGCAGCTTAGGCTCTCTCCCTCTTGAAAAACTCCACCTTGGAAGCCAGCTCTTCCACTGTAAAGAAACCCAGGCCATCCTGCTGGAGAAGCCTGGAGGATGAGACACAACCTGGAGAGAGAGGCCACGTGAAGGAGAGCCAAGGCACCGCAGCCACCGCCAGCACGAGGCCCAGCCAGAGAGAAAGGCCTCCCTGGAATTCCCGGCGCAGCCCAGAGGCCAGCTGAAGATAGCTGCTTAAGAGAGCCATGTGAGAACAGCAGAACCACCAAGTCACATGACAAAATCATGAGAAATAATATGCTGTTGTTATTTTAAGTTATTAGGTTTGGAGTAGTTTATTCCATGACAATAAATAACTGTGGGAATATTATTCTCATAACCAGGCCATAATGCAATTTTAGAGTTCAAAGTCATTTGAGCAGTACCTTCCTCATTTTTATCTAATAGCAATAGAAAACGATAACTTGTTGTACCCTAAAACTAAATATCATATAAAATGTGCCTGTGTTCTTGGGAGTAAGAAACAAAAAATAATTTGTAAATTGCTTTAAGACATTTTCAGATGAACTGCAATATATAATTATAGAACATTATAATATTTTTTAAAGACTGTAATTCTTAGGGACAATGAGGTTGGAAAAAGTATGACAGCCTTAACTCTAAATTTCACAGTTCTGTCAGTTTGCCTGTCAACCTTAAAAAAAAAACAAGAAATGGAATTTGCATGGAAAATAATATTAGTAAAAAGCGTTCTATGTGATAAAATCAGAAACAGATTTCTTATCTATTTTGACAAAACCTCAGAAAATTTAAAAAGTATCTTTGATACCAAATGCTTACATTCAGCTGGGTATACACAGTAATTATCTGGTCTTTACAAATGAAATGTAATCTATTACAAAATGCTTTCATCTTTTGGATAGAATTAAGGGAAAAGATACTATAAGACTTTAATTAAAAAAATGGGAGCATAGCTATTCTCCAAAAGAATTAATCTTCCAAAATCTGATGCTAAGAATTTATTAGGGAAATTTTTACACAGTTATATGCTCTTTCCCTTTACATAGTCTCTAATATGTTAATGTGGCTTTTTTAGGTTAAGTGATGTATACATAATAAATGCTCAATGAATGCATTCAAATCACATACACTAGAATATAGGAAGAAAGACTGCCTTATCTACAAATGCAGGTTAAAATAATAAACAAAAATGTCATATATGTTGATGAGGGATACGAGGGACCTCTAAGAAAAGAAATACATAGGTATTAGCATATTTGGTCAAAAGACAAATTCCAGATATTCACACTTGTAATGTAAAAGCTAAACCAAATAAATTCCTGGGGGGCACTAAGCACAGAGTGGAGAAGGATTCTCCTGGCCAGTTTATGCCTCTGCCCACTTCCTCTGGTGCTCTTTCTCAAGGGAAGAGGAGGAGCTCATCTGATTCATCAGGTTCTACAACACTTATTATGCCACTCCACCCTCCATGCAGTAAGCAGATCCATGCAGTGCCAGACTGCGTGATTTCACCAGGTCCTTCCATCTCTTCCGTCTTTTCTTCTTTCTTTCTCTGCATGCTAGTCACTGCTTTGAGCAACTGTATCCTGGTATTAAGTGACACAATCCCAAGATCTGGAGTCAGACTTAATGGGACAATATGAGGTACTGATGATGAAATTATAAACAGCTGCTCCCAGAGAGGCCTTACCATACATTTGTCAAAGCCTGTAAGACTGTACAGCACAAAGCGTAACCCACAATGTAAACTATGGACCTTGGTTAGTAGCAGTGCTTCAATAATGGTTCATCAATTGTAACAAATGTACCACACTAATGTAAGATGTTAATAAAAATAGGGGATAATGAGGGAGGAGCTATATGGGAACTCCTAATACTTTCAGGGTAATTTTTCTGTAAATCTGAAACTTCTCTAAAAATAACATTTATTATTATTTTTAAAAATTTAAGTAGAACTTTGACCCTCATTTGGCTGTTTATCCTTTTAAGCTGTGTTCCTTGAGATCCTTTACAGGGTATATGAACCAAGATCAGGCACTTCTGAGTCCTCTAATCAAATTCTTTCAAAACACTATCTATTAATGCAAACCCAGAACACAATTACATCTGACTGTGAGACCCTTATCTCTTTTTTCCACCACCCAATACCCTTCCCTGTCCAAGAGAGATTTTAACCCAAAACACGGTGACAATACTCTTTAACACTAAGTGAAATAACCACCTGCTCCAGGAAGAGCCAGCAGTCACCACCACTCTCAGAAGAGCCACCATAATCGGGTGCCATTCTCTTTACCTATTGCCCATTTCTCAGAAAGTGAACAAAGTAAATGTGTTCTGTAAATTATGAGAAAGATATTCTTATTTCATTTAAGAATATTTGGTTTTACAGTCTGAAATTAAATAAAAATAATCTGGATTTCTTTTCATAATAACTGATACAAACAAAGGAGCATTCTAGAGGCATTTATCTTAGGGAAGTGACCAATATTTCACCAATTTTTACTAAGTCATTAGGACCATTATTGAAAACATAATGGATGGTACAAACTTTCTATTTTTCTACACTCTCAGTTTAAACTATTTAAAACTATTTAATTTTAAAACTAAATGAAATCAAGAAGAACAATGGAAATCAAGTATATTCCAAATAAGACAGTGAAACCCAAATAAATTCAAAATAGGAGTGACTCTCCTATTTATTTGTCATTTTGGAGACTTTAGTTTCGTGAGAGAATTATAAAATAATCTGGTTGCAGAAGATCTTTATGTTTAATTATCTTCATATGGATGAAGTAGAATACTAGCTGGCATAACTAAGATTTATCGAGCACTTTTTTTAAAAAAGCACTTTACAATATTTCCTCATTTTAATCCTCACAACTATATGAGTTAACTTCCATTATTATCCCTTCGTTGTTAATGAAACAACTAAAGGACAGAAGGATGAAGAAACTTTCCCCACAACTGCACAAGCGGTGGAGCCAGGATTAGAACTCAGACAGTCGGACCCCCAGGTCCTCACACTCTACCACAGCTCAGTCATGTTAAAATTCTGCTGATGTTTGTGGTCTGACATAAAATGAAATTAACCAACACCCAAACATGTTAATTACAACAGTTTTTTATAATACTGAGGGACAGAGTACAGCACAAGAGAGAATTATCTGCATAATTTTGTTTCTAATACAATTGGTATGAGCATAACAATTATAGAGGTTATTGAGGTTCAGAACATATGAACCAAGAAAAAGAAATAAGTTGCACACTGAAGTTGTACACTGTAATAATCAAAAGTTCATATGCTAAACAAACAAACAAACAAAAAAACAAACAAACAAAAAAAAAAGTTCATATGCGTGCGCAAGATACTTTTAACTTCTCTGAGTCTCAGATGACTCAGCTGTAAAATGGGATGATAATAATAGTACATACCTCAGATGACTCTTGTGAGAATTATATGAAATGACACATATAAAAGTACTGCTCAGAGCCTGGCACAAAATAAATATACAATAAATGCTTAAAATCGATAATAAGTGATGGGGATGGATTCTAAGATGATCCATATTGGTAACTGTGCAAGAGGGAAGTTTTATTAAATTTCATTTATAACCAGCTTTAGAAGAAAAAAAAATGTCTCTATAATTTACTAATTTTAAATCTTTCAAGATGTTCATCCCCCTTCATTCAAAGACTTCCTGGTAAATTCCCACTTTCATTTCTTCCATCCATTAGTCACAGCACTTCCAGTTAGGGTGTTATAAACTCCCCACTTCCAATCTCTAACTGCCATAGCACAGTTTATTAATCTTGGTTTTAATTTTTAACAATTTTAATTCTGCTTAAGTAAGAAAAATTGCTTTTGAATGGGGAAGTTTATAGTTCAAAGGACAAGATTAACGGAGATCCAATTTTCAAATTATGAACATGGGCAAATTTCATGTTAATTTTGCACTTGCAAGAGAAGCTTACTTATATGTGAGTAGGTAGCTAAGCTAGATCATGTTTTCTTTTTGCAAGTACTAAGGAGCAAGGGGAGTAATGCTAATTTCAAAGAAAAGTGGGGTTCAGGTTAACCAGCTGAGAGAGAAGTCTTCAAGGAAGACAGAAAAAGTTCTCACACATTTAGCCAAGATCAAGCATAGAATTGAATTCAAATTAGAATAGAAATCTTACACAAGAAAAAAAATAATTAATTCTAAATTGTGACTACATAACTTCACCAAGTTCACACAGTTATTTGAATACAGGCAGCCTAATTTCAAAGAGCTCTTAATCACTGTGCTAATAACAAATTACATGGATAATACCTCGTGGTTTCCTACCTGAAGAGTAGATGATAAATGTTATGTTCATTTCTTTTTAATACCTGTAGCTTTAGATTAATGCTAAAATAAAGTTCTTACATAAAGAAGTCCTTTCTAATTCTCTATAGCCGTGAAGAACATAGCATACAGTTCCCATAAAAATATGAATCGGCACTTATTATTCTGGAGCACTGAGGGATGGAAAAGTGTCCCTTGTTGGTTTAGAAGCAACCATAAAAATACAAAGCTATTACTTCCAAGTTTGTTCAACTTCCTGGTACTGGGGGCACCAGGCCGTAGGAAGTACAGCCAGAGCCACTTCTGCTTCTGCTTTCAGGAGAACACAGAATGCCAAATGGAGAAAAACCAATCATTAGCAAAAACATTTTACTTCCATGTTTTAAAAATGGTATTAAAAACATTAAGGAATCAACGCACATTATGAAGTAGTACTGTGGCTCATCAGTCACAACTTTATAACAACAAACCCTATTAGCAATCAACATTAAAAGTGCTGAACCACTGAAATAAGGTGATGGTTCCATTACTTGGTTTTAACCATAAAAGATATTTAGATTTACATGGATTTAAAATACATATATGCTTACATATTAGAAAATAATTGCTGACGGCTTTTTTTGCAAATTCACTTTTTACCATATTTCTCCCAGACAAATTAAGTGTAGTACTGAGTAGGGGAGTAAGATATCCATGTTTTCTACCTTTCTTTTATGATGGGTTGTGGAAGCATCCATCTCTTCCTCCCCTATGCTATCAATTTGGGACGTTGGACTACAGTTCATTCTCTCCTCTTCTTGCCTCTGAAGTCTGTCTGCTACGGCCTGGATAGCTTCTGTCCATTCTTCCCTATAAAAATGGGTGAGACCATTCAGATATTTTCCATTTATACAATACAAAATTAACACAAATCTAGTCTATTCCTGAATAAAACACACACACATGCACGCATGCATGCACTCACACAAACACATTCTCCCATTCAGTCACAAGGTGAAAATAATCCTAAAAGCATTTTACATTACAAGGCTAAAGTTTTCAATAGCATTTATCTGGAAGTATGTTATAGAAAAAGGGAGGAAAGGATTATAAAAAAATAAATCCCAGGGAAATTTTATTTGCATGCATTCTACCTATAAAGCAGACTAAACACCAAAAGTTTCCTGTCAATTTTTAAAATGTGTTTTTTAAGTCCATCATTGAGGTACTAAGGATTTTTATTGTGGTCCAACAGAAGTTGCTAGAAACGGTTTTCTTCTAGGAACCTTTCACTGTTCCCAGATCATAAATAAGTTTCTTAAATAAATACATAAATAAATAAAGGCATGGTTTGAGGCTTAAAAACTAACTCTCCAGAGCATCTATATCAAGTTTTCATTTATTGACAGTTGCATTGACCTGTCAAGATGCATTTGTTTTCAATATAAATTTTCAAATTAGCCTGTCAAATTCCGTGATAAAGTCTGTTAGGGCTTTAATTGAAATTGTACCTAATCTACAGATCAGTCTGTTCGGGGGAGGGCCGCTATCTTAATAAATTGTCTCCAATCCATGAACAAGGTCTCTCTCATCTATTTAGTTTTTTGAAAGCCCAAGGCAATGTTTTGCAATTTTCTGTGGAAGGTTCTTGCACATCTTTAATTGAAATAGTTCCTAATTATTCTTTTATGGAACTGGGGCAGTTTCTTCTTTTTTTTTTTTTTTTTTTTTTTTAATATATTTTTAACTTTATTTTCTCACTATGTGGAAATACAATTGACTTTTATGTATTGATACAAGATCCTGAAGCCTTACTAAACGCACTTATTAGCTTCAATTGTTTCTATTTTTGTGGGTTTTCTACCCACACAATGAAGTTGTCTGAAGGACAACTTTCCTTATTCTGTTCCAACCTGTATGTCTTTTGTTTCTTTTTCTTGCTTCATTGTCCTACATCAAACTTTCAATACAATGTGAAATAAAAGTGGTGAGAGCAGACATCCTTGCCTTGATCTTAGTGAGAAAGCATCGAACCTTTCAGCTGTGCACTTCATATAAGCTGTAGGTTTTTTAATAGGTTCCCTTAAACATGCTCAGTAAGTCCCTTCTACTTAGTCTGCTGAGAGATTTTGTCATGAAAGGATGTTGAATTTTGGCCAACGCTTTTTCTACAATTGTTGAAATGATCATAATTCTATTAATGAGATGAATTTTGTTGATTTATTTTCAGATGTTAATGTATTCCAGGAATAAACCTTATTTGGTTATTTGAACAGGTTGTTGGACTGAATTTGTTAATATTTAATTAGGAAATCTTACATTTATGTTCACAAGTGATATTGAGCTATAGTTCTCCTTTCTTATGACAGCCTTGTTTGATTACTAGAAGGAGGGTGACAGTGGCCTTATAAGTTGGGAAGTGTTCTAGTTAGCATTAACTAGTGAGTGTTAACTAATTCAATTCTTTTCATTGATACAGGCTGTTCAAGTTTTCTAAATTTTTCTTCAGCCTCTACTGGTAATTCATGTTTTACTTCTTTATTTGTCTTCATCAGTCTTCCTAGAAATTCCTCATTACACTGATTTTTTTCTCCAAAGAACTATCTCTGATTTCATTAATCATTCTCTATTATTTTTCTGTTTTCTATCTTACTGATTTCTGATCTTATCTCTATCATTTCCTTCTTTCTGTTTGCTTTGAGTTTAAATTGCTCTATTTTTTCTAGTTTCTTAGAAGGGAAGCTTAGGTAGGCTATTGACTTGAGACCATTATTCTTTTCAAATACAGGCACTTAAGGCTATAAATTTCACTCTAAGCACTCCTTTAGCTACATTCCATAAATTTTGATATGTTTTATTTCATTATCATTTAAAAATATTTTCAAATTGCTTAATGCGTTGTTTAATTTACAAATACTTTGAATATTTTTGGTTATCTTATTGTTGATTTCTAATTAATTCTATTGTGGTCACAAAACATACCACACCCTGTATAACTGCAAATCTTTCCGAATTTATTGAGACTTGTTTTATGACCCAGAACATGGTCCACCTTGATGAATGCACCATGAGCACTTACAAAGAATGTGTATTCTGCCACTTGGGGGTTTAGTGCCAATAAACATCAACTATATCAAGGTGGCTGATAGTATTGCTCTATGGCTTTGCTGATTTTTTTGTCTAGCTGTCCTATCAATTGCTGAGAGGAGCCTTAAGAGTAACATCTATGATTGTACAATTATCTATTTTTCTCCTTTTAATTCTATATTAGACACATACATATTTATGATTCCTATATTTTCCTTTTCAACTGGTCATTTTTTAAATTGTCTCTGGCAATCTCTAGTAATACATTTTGTTCTGAAATCTGTTATTTAGCCAGTCTTTACTTATGTTTACTGTTGGCACAATATATCTTTTTCAATCCATTTATTTTCGGGCTAGCTTGTATTTATATTTAAAATGCATCTCTTCTAGAGACTATGAATGGGCCTTGTATTTTCATTAATTCTGACATTCTGTGCCTTTTCATGGAATGTTTAATCCATTGGTATTTAATACAAATACTTATATGGCTGCACATGCGTCTACCATTTTACTGATATATAGTTGTCTCTTCTTTGTCATTTTATTCCTATTTTCCTGCCAGTTTTTATCTTACTATTTTAAACTTTTTTTAGAATTGCTTTGCAATTTTCCTCTTGGCCTTTTTTTCTTTGCATCATTTTTATATGCATCTTTAATTTTACACAGTTCACTTACATAAGGTACTCTGAATTAATTATTTTTTTATGATTTCATATCTCCCACTATTAGCTTGGTAGTAGTCATACTCTCACTATCCTTTTATCAATTATGCTTGAAATTACAAGATGCATCCTTGATTCAGTAAACTCTATTATGTCCAGACTTTTAACTCTACCTAGAAAATGGACTAACCTTATAAAGCATTAATTCCATTTTTCATTCCATCTCAATTTATATATATGGTTGGAAGTTCTAGCCAGAGAAATCAGGAAAGAAAAAGAAATAAAGAAGAAGTAAAACTTTCACAGTGTGCATATGACATGATCCTATATAAAGGAAGTCCCAAAAAACCTACAGTGAAGCTACTAGAGCTAATAAACAAATTCAGCAAAGTGGTAGGGGTATAAGAGCAACATGCAAAAGTAAGCAGTGTTTCTATACACTAGTAATGAGCAATTTGAGGAGAAAATCAAGAAAAAATTTCATTTACAATAGCAACTGTTTTTACATTAAGGACTTGTATACAGAGAATCACAAAACATTGATAAAAGAAACCAAAGAAGACCTAAATAAATGGAAGGACATTCCGTGTTCATGTACTGGAAGACTAAATATTGTTAGGATTTCAATTCTATCTGCAATGATTAGAGATTCAATGCAATCCCAATCAAAATTCCAACAGCTTACTTTGCAGAAATGGAAAAGCCAATCAACAAAATTTATTTGGAAGGGCAAGGGGCCCCAAATAGCCAAAATTATCTTGAAAAGGAAGCATGACGTCAAACAATTCACACTTCTTGACAAACTTATTACAAAGCTATAGTGGTCAAAACAGCATGGTACTGGCACAAGGACAGACTTATAGATCAATGGAATAAAACTGAGAGCTCCAAAACAGACCCTCACTTCTATGGCCAACTGATTTTTGACAAGGCTGCCAAGTCCACTCAATTGGGAAAGAACAGCCTCTTCAATAAGTGGTGCTGGGAAAACCAGATATCCACATGCAGAAGATTGAAGGAGGACCCACATCTCACACCACACACACACAAATTAACCCAGAATGAATCAAAGACCTAAATATAAAAACCAGGACTATAAAATTCCTAAAAGAAAACATAGGGAAGCATCTTCAGGATCCTGTGTTAGGCAATGGTTTCTTAGACTTTACACCCAATTCACAAACAACCAAAGAAAAATTTCATAAATGGGAAAAATTTCATAAAAACTTTTGTGCAAAGGACTATATCATGAAAGTGAAAAGACAACCTACTCAATAGGAGAAAATACTTGGAAAACACATATCTGATTAGGATTTAATATACAGAATATATAGAGAAATCCTACAACTCAGCAATAAAAAGACAAACAACCCATTTAAAAAATGGGCAAAAGACCTGAATAGACATTTCTCCAAAGAGGATATATGAATGGCCAAAAAGCACACGAAAAGATGCTCAACATCATTAGTCACTAGGAAACTGCAAATCAAAGCTACAATGAGATCATTTCACACCCACTAGAATACCTATTTTTTTTAAAAAAAGAAAGAAAACTGCAGGTATTAGAGAAGATGTGGAGAAACAGGAACCCTCATTCACTGCTGGTGGGAATGTAAAATGGTGGAGCCACTGTGTAAGACAGTTTGGCAACTCCTCAAAAAACTAAGTACAGAATTATCCTTTGACCCAGAAATCCCATTACTAGGCATATACCCCAAAGAACTGAAAGCAGGGACTCTAACAGGTATTTACACACCAATGTTCACAGTGGCATTATTCACAATTGCCAAAAGATGGAAGCAACCCGAGTGTCCATCAACTGAAAAATGGAGAAACAAAAAGTGGTACATATATATACAATGAAATATTATTTAGCAGTAAAAAGAAATGAAGTTCTCATGGATGCAACAACATGGATGAACATTGAAGACATCATGTTGAGTGAAATAAACTAGATACAAAAGGACACGTATTATATGATATGACTGATGTGAAAAAATTAGAATAAACAAAATTCATAGAGTTAGAATCTATAATATAGGTTACCAGGGGCTGGACTCAGTGTAGGGAATGGGGAGTTAATGCTTAAATTGTACAGTGTTTCTATTTGGGTTGATTGTAAAGTTTTGGTAATGGATGTTGATGATGGTAGCACAACATTGTAAAAGTAATTAACAGCACTGAATTACATATGTGAGTGTAGTTAAAAGGGGAAATTTTAGGTTGTATAAATGTTACTAGAATAAAAATTTTAAAACAAAGAACTGTACAATAGTGAACCCTATTATAAACTAGGAGCTATACTTAATAGTACAATTATAAAAATGTTCTTTCCTGACTTACAACAAATATGCCATACTAATACAAGGTTTAATAATAATAATGGGAATTCTGTGTTTTATGTATTTTGTGCATGATTATTCTGTAAACCTATAACTTCTCTAATTAAAAAAAGTGCTATACTCGAAAAAAAAAAAAAAATACTAGTAGCAATTTTCTTTAGACCTTAAAAAGTAATCTAAAGTCACCCAGAAGAATGCACTAGAATAGCCAAGAAACTTTTGAAAAAGAAGAGTAATAAGAGAAGAATGGCTCTATCAGAAGTTAAAAGTTTTATAATGGTACTGCAATGGCTAATTATACGTGTCAACTTCACTAAGTTCTGTTACCAGTTGTTTGGTCCAACTCTGGTGTAGATGGCTGTGAAGGTATTTTGTAGATGTGATCAGCAGCAATAATCAGTTGACTGTAAGTAAGGAGATTACCTTTAATGGCTTGAAGGCATTAAGAGCAAAAACTGAGGGTTTCCCGAAGGAAAAGGATGGGGGTGGGGGAGAGGGGGACCCATATCTCACACCATATACAAAAATTAACTCAGAATGAATCCAAGACCTAAATATAAGAACCAGGACTATAAAACTCCTTAAAGAAAACAAGGGCATGGGGAAGGAGGAGGTGGAGGGCGAGGTAGGGGAGAGAAGGAGAAGAAACTCTGCCTCAACACTGCAGCACTGAAATCCTGCCTGAGTTTCCAGCCTGCCGTCCTGCCCTACAAATTTTGAGCTTATCAGCCCCCACAACAGCATGAAACAATTCCTTAAAAAAAAAATCTCTTGAAAAATATATATATGTATACACAGAGAGAGAGACATATCCTAATTGTTCTGTTTCTCTGGAAAACTTTGATTAATAGAGTTACTCTAATTAAAATGGTGTGGTGTGAGTGCTAGAATGACAAAGATCAGGAAGGGGAAAATAAAATCTAAAAGCACAAGTATTTATGTATATGTGCCATCTATAACCATTGAAAAAAGAATGGATTTTCAATAAATGGAGCTTAGACAACTGGTTCACCACTTGGGAAAAAGTTGTTAGAGTCCAACCTTACACCATGCACAGAAATAAACATAAGATAGATTAGAGAGATCCTTACAGCTGCTAAGGATTTTGGACTGGGAGATAGAATACAGAAAAAAGAATATATCGAGCTCTCACTAAGTCACCCAAAGTCTTCATTGACAGTAGATTAAAGTCATATAAAAATCTCCAAACACCATATCCTAGATGAATCTAGAAAAACATGCTCCAATGACAAATATAAATATACTGTTTTTCATTTTTCCTAAAACTGCTTTCTTCTACTCATAAAATGCAAATGAAAACTGACTGTTCAGAAAAGTAGTGTGATATTACTGCAAGAAACAGCATAGAATTTTACAATCTTAAAATGTGGATTAAGTCCAGCTTTGCAAACATAAATGGCAAAATGGATTATGTTTCAATGGGATGTTATAAAGTCACTAAGAATAATTTTCAAAGAACAGTTGTTGACATGGGAAAAGTTCCACTGATTCAGCCAGTCAACTTACTGTACCTGGTCCTGACAATGTGCTACAGATAAAAGAATGAGCAAGGACAGCTTGACCCTTGCCCTCAAGAATCTTACAGTCCAGCGAGAGAGGCAAACAAGGATTACAATTGTGATACATTTGATACACAAAGTACATAGAGATATATAATTTGACATCAGAAGGACCTTCCCAGTCTACAAGAGCTGGAGAAGATTTTGCAGAACAGTGGCCTTTTAAGCTCATCTCGTAAGGACATGTAAGAAGTAGTCGAGCCATGTTTAAGGGTGGAGGTATAAGCAAACAGGGTGCAGAACATGGAAAGGCCCAGGGGAAGCAAAGGTGGTGGGGGAGGGACACAAAAGTATATGTTTACTAGAGATCTAAATACATTTGCATAAAAGTGTGTTATCAAATCAGAATTGTGTAATCTCTAGCATTTTTTATTTTTCTTTCTTTTCAATATTTGCTAAAATGATTGTACATTACTATTTACAGTTTACTGATCAAAAAGTATAATTAAAATAATACTTTCTTATATATTAGGTTTATGTTTTGTTTTTGCTCTGACAGACACATGTTAAAACTTAATTTATTCATTTGGAAAACAAAGCTAATAGCATTTAACTTAACAGGGTTGCTGAACTGGATCAGGTATGATAATATGTGTGCAGGGAAATGATTTTGTAACAGTGTTCCTTGGATCCAACTCAGAATCAGAGCCACACCATATAAAAGGGTATTAACATAGAATTGAGGACTGGGGGTAGAGGGTGGAGGTGCCAGAAATTGATATGAAAAGATGAGAAAATGGCCCTGAAAAAGCTGGTGAGATTGTTACACTGGTTGTTTGGAGCTATGAACCCAAAAAAAAACATATCCTTAAACTTCAGACACTCCTGTGGGTGTGAACCTATTGCCAGAGAGAAAGCCAGAGGGTGCAGCCAGAAGCTGAAAGTCACAGGAACCCGGAAGAGAAGGGAAGGGCCAGGAGAGGCCGCCACGTGCACTGCCATGTGATCAAGGAGCTAAAGACCAAGGATCGCCAGCAGCCAGCCCAGAACACCACAGTCTTCTGGGAGAAAGTATCATCTTGATGGTGCCTTGATTTTGGACTTCAGCCTCAAAACCATGAGCCAATAAATTCCCATTGTTTAAGCCAACCCACTGCATGGTATTTGCTTTGGCAGCCAGGAAACTAAAACAGTTACTTTGCTGCCACTCACCTCTTAGGCACTGATGACAGCCAATGCCAATCAACTTAGGTATTTTTTTTCCCATTGAATTTGGACCCAATCTCAGAATTCTTCTCAAGATAATACTCTAAGCAGACACTTGCAATTCATCTAAGATGGCACACTACTTGAAATCATTGCTAGCACGAGCTTGGAATTTCAAGTATGAACACAACCAATTCTACATTTTTTTTTAAAAAGTTAGTTTGGTTGTAAAAATGTCCTTTTAATTTATATTTTAATTTTTAAATATTATATTTCCTGTTAAGTATATCTTACTTTAAAATATTTATGAAGGTATTTTAAATTAAATGGGCTAGAAATGGGTCTGAAACATGTTTCAAACTCATGTTTACTGAATAAATTATTGTATGAGGCTTTAAAGTAGAATCACTATGTACTGGCCAGGAATGAATCTTAGAACATATGCATTTTAGAAAATAAACCACTAAATTTATTTTCATTGGCAAGACATGCCTAATCATCATGTAAAGAAAAGCAGGGTATCAGAATCAAACATTTGTTCATACTAAATTTTAACACTTCTAAAGGTTTTAATTTAGTATTTCACATGCCCTTGTTATTCACCTATTAAACAAGGAACAGAACAATTAAGGGACTAGAGCATTTTACAAATATATTTACATATATGTACAAATAATGAAGACAGGTAAAATATGTCTTTAGATTAATTGTTGCTTTTTCACAAAATTTAAAAAGTTTCTTACCTTTCCTCTGGAGTATCTACATGAAATGTTCTCTCTATAACAGTGGTCCACTGGAGACATCTGATAATAAATGTGTTTGGCTTTGGCCGTTCTGTTTTCATTAACTGGCATTCTAGAAATAAGATAAGTTAAACCAAGAAGTAAACACTTATGAACTGTAGAGTTCTTTTGTAAACAAAACGCACTGCAACCGCACAGCTTTCTGCAGACATCTTTCAAGGCTGTCTGCAGCCTGACCTTGGTGTTCCCTTCCAGTCCCCTTGGCCACTTGGGCCACAGACACGATTAACCAGCCAGACTGGATGACTCCATTTTCCCAAACACACCTTGCTCTCTCCTAAGTCAGTACCTTTATTCCAGGTGTTCCTGCTCTCTGGAATGCTCCAGCCTTCCCTGTCCACATGCAACCACCAACAGTCAAGGAACACCTAGCCTTTAAAGCTCCACATCAAGCACGAGCTCTTCATGAAGCCTTTTAAAACAAACAAACCCTACCTGACCACTTCCCCTCTATATTTTCATTACTTTTTACTGAATCACTTGTTTTTCACTTTTCATAGACTATCTTGTATTATTATTTATCATTTTAAGAAAGTACTCGTATCTCTGCCTAGATTAAAAGCCTTTTGAAGGTATAAACTGCCTATAATTCTTAGTATCCATAACCCCTAGAGCCAATCAGTAAGAAGTAACAATTTCTGTCAAGGAACAGCTAGGAAGACTTCACATAAAAGAGCATAGTGTAGTGGCTAAAAGTACAAATTCTGGTATCAGTGGGCTTAGGTCCAATTATGTTTTCTGTCATTATCTATGTAAACTTGTACAATGTTAATTAACCTCTCTGGGTTTCAACTATTAAATGGGAAAAAATATGACTATGTTAAATGGGAAATAATAAGGATACCTACAGCATAGAACTGGATTGAGGCTTAATAACAAATTCACGAAATACTTAGCAAGGTGCTTGCCATAAGTTTTCAATAAATGTTAAATATTATTAGGTGGACA
This sequence comes from Cabassous unicinctus, assembly GCA_029593785.1. Classification (NCBI taxonomy): domain Eukaryota; kingdom Metazoa; phylum Chordata; class Mammalia; order Cingulata; family Chlamyphoridae; genus Cabassous; species Cabassous unicinctus. The sequence continues at coordinate 36,149 of JAQZBX010013584.1, forward strand.
TCTGAGCTGAACTGTAAATGGTAAATAGTATTGGAAAATAAGCTAGGGTAGGGTTGTCAACTGAAAATGCTCTCTTGAATAAAATGAATTTAGCCCTAGAGTTGACAAAGTCAAGAGCCTTTTTACAGTGTTTATCTTTTTTGTCCTCTTTCCATCATTACCAACTAATTCTTTACTGACTCTATACTGAAAGAGATCAGTCACCCAAAGGCCTATACTTAGTCTTTTTCTCTTTTCTAACCACTTTCTAAGATTTTAGCCATCATCTCTCAGTCCACAAACATCAATTTCCAAATTTCTTTTGATCTTAGACCTCTATTTTAAAACATACATGTCTAACTACAGAGTGGATATTCCTCCCTGGTTGAAATACTAGTACCACACCTTAAACCAAACTCAACAGCTTTCCCCCTGAATCAATTCCTTTTTATGGCTTTCCTAATTTTTCCAACCATCCAAAATGAAGACCAGATTGAAATATCTGCTGTATGAGCCATTACGTGATATTTCCACTGCTGCTATTCTATATCAGACTCTCATTGCCCAATGCCTAAACCTCCCCAACTGCCATAAAATCAACATCTTCTTGTTTAGAGACATTGAGAGACTAGATAATTTACTTAAAGATAGAAACTGTGTTCTGACAGACATCCCAACACATCTAAAAGTGAATTCCTAATCATCTTTCCCAATGTGCTCCCCCTGCCAACGTCTACCTATCTCTCTATCGCATATGATGACAAACTTCATCTTTTCATTTACTCAAGTCAAAAATCATGGAATTATCCTTGAATCCTCTCTTCTTTCACATTGCCTTCACTCCTAGAAATTCTATTGCCTATACTTTCAAAACCTAGTGGACTTCCAGGAAGATGGAAGATTAGAGAGATACAAGACTCACTTCTCTCCCAAAAAAACAGCTAGAAGAAAGGCAGAAATGGATGGGCTGGAAAAAATGTTCTAGGACACAGACACCAGGGGAAGGCTGGACACAGTCCAGAAGAGAGACGGTCAAAGAAAAAGAATCTAGACGGGAAAACTGTGAGTAGAAGCTTCAGCCAAGGCTGCTGGCACCCATCCCCCACCCTCAGAGCAGACAGCTTTGAACTCAGCGGGCTCTGCCTGGCGGCTACAGACAGGGATCCACAGGGGAACACGTCACAGGAAAGCAGAGACAGAGGGATGCAGCCTAAGGCTGGCTCGGCTTTTGGCCAACAAATTTGGTGTGTTGTCCCACAAGCCCTTAAAGGCCAGCATAGGGGGACACACCATTTTTTGCCCTGGGAGTCAGCAGGGGACAAAAGAGGCCGGACCATCCCAATCTCCCTCCTTATTGACTAGAATTGGTTTGAGGACACAGAGGGCAGTGGAATTATCTCCTACCCAGGAAAAGGGAGGGGGCTGCCTGCAAAGGTTGGAGAACCGCCTCTGAAGAAGTTTGAATTGCCAGGCTCTGAAGAGCCTCGAGGCAGGACCCTCTGCCACACTGTTGTGGTCCTGTTGCAGCCAACACACTCCAACCAGGGTTTGAACTGAGAGCGCTGTCAAAGGGCGCCATCTGCAGGCAGATCAAGGAAGTGCATTTGAGGACATTAAAAATAAGTAAGAGAGGCTTTTTGCAGCCTTTACAGCCTGCCTCCTCAAGGCCCTTACTGGTTCCAGGGCCTAGATTTGATCAACTGAACAGGGACAATCCTAAAGACCCAGAACAGGCTGAACCAAGAATCAAAGAACAGCAGTAACATACAGCCTCCCACCACTAACTCACTACACAAGAGAGAAGTTGAGCATCTGAGTAAACTCAGCATAATAATGAGATGCCAAGACATCAGCAAAAAATTTTAAGTAACACTAAGAAAATGGAAGAAATGGCCCAAGCAAAGGAATACATCAAAGCCCCAGATGAGACACAGGATTGGAGACAACTAATCAACGAGGCAGGTGCATACAAATTTTCAAAATCAAATTAATGAGTTGAAAGATAGATAATATGGCTAAAGAGATAAAGGACATCAAGAAGACACTGGGCAAGCAAAAATAAGAATCTGAAAACCTGATTAGAAATATTACAGAACTTATGGGAATGAAAGCCAAAATAGATGAGACTAAAAACATATTAGAGACACACAGAACAGCAGACTCAAAATCAGAGAAGAAAGAATAGGTAATATTTAAGACAGAAGAGCTGAAATTGAAGTACAGAAAAACAGAGAGAGAGAAGAATGGAAAAAATTGAGCAGGGGCTTAGGGAGTTGAGTGACAACACAAAACACAATAACATGTGTCATGGCAGTTCCATAAGGAGAAAAAGTATTTGAGGAAATAATGGCTGAAAATTTCCTAATTCTCACCAAAGAAATGCATTTAAATGCCCAAGAAGCTCAGAAAATTCCAATCAAAATAAATCCTAACAGACCTACTCCAAGACACATAATACTCAGAATGTCAAATGCTAAAGATAAAGAGAAAATTCTGAAAGCATCAAGGGAGAAGCAAACCAACACATAAAAGGGACACCCAGAAAGACTTAGTGTGGCTTTCTCATCAGAAACCATGGAGGTGAGAAGACAGTAGTATAATATAATTAAGATACTGAAAGAGAAAAATTGCCAGCTGAGAAAGGTTGGGAAAAAGACATTTGATGCAAGCAATAGCCAAAAAAGAGCAGGAGTAGCTATAGTAAATTGGACAAAACAGATTTCAAATGCAAAAAACTTGTAAGAGTTGCAGAAAGCAATTACATATTAATTAAAGGGACAATCCACCAGGAAGTAGTAACTGTCATAAATATCTTGGCACCTAACCAGGGTGCCCAAAATACACAGGGCAAACTCTGGCAAAACTGAAGGGGAAAACAGTCATCTCTACAATAACAGTTGGAGACTTCAACAATCCCTCACACTTCAACAGATAAAACTAGAGAGAAGATCAACAAGGAAACAGAGAACTTGAACAATATCATAAACAAGCTAGACCTAACAGACATATACAGAACTTTGCATCCGGCTCAGTGGGTTATACATTCTTTTCAAGTGTTTACAGATCGTTCTCCAGGAGAGACCACAATATAGCTCTCAATAAATATAAAACGATTGAAATTATACAAAGCACCCTCTCAGATCATAATGAAATGAAACTGGAAATCAATAATAGACAGGAAAGGGGGAAAATTCGCAGATGTGTGGAATTCTTAAACAATAAGTGGACCAAAGAATAAATTATAAGAGAAATTAGTAAATATCTCGAGACGAATGAAAACAAGAACACAACTTATCAAAACTATGGGTTACAGAAAAGGCAGTGCTCAGAGGGAAATTTATAGCCCTAAATGCCTAGAGTAAAAAAAGGAGAAAGAGCTAAAATCAAAGACCTAACAGTACACCTGTAGGAACTTGAAAAGAACAGCAAACCAATCCCAAAGCAAACAGAAGGAAAGAAATAATAAAATCAGAGCAGAAATAAATGAAATTGGGAACAACAACAA